>JABFQD010005312.1:0-10836 GCA_022817045.1 Psix sp. ZL-2020
TAAATTGTGGTTTCATAAAAATAATGTTGAACAAAAACCATTGATATTTTATTGAAACCTTAATTATCATATGCATTTTTCTTTTAATATATTCTTATTTTACATGCTTTTTAAATGTACGGTTAACTTATCACCTTGATCATATTGTTTTTAGTTCATTTATTTTTCAATTTAATTTTAATGTAAAAATAAATTTTCTGTATATAATTTATGATAAAATATTTAACGAAATATGTTTTACAATTTTCAGGAAGCAAAAATATATGCAGACTGTTACAAGCTACTCAATGAAATTTCTTTCCCTTATTTTGCATATGGCTCAGAACGACCTTGTACTGAAAATGACTTCCAAGAATATAAATTTTCAATAGATGAAAAAATTAATCTAATTAAATCTTTTCTTATTCAAGCAACATCTAATAGTCGATTATATTTTTCACCAAGATTCAGAGCACTTAGAGTTACCATTCTCATTTTATGTGGAGAGCACCATGAATACAATGTTTGGAACACTCCAATAACAGAAACATTAACAAATGAGATTTGTAATTTAATATGTTGTTTATATAACTGTTCAAACATAAGCCAAATATTGATTACTTCCGAAGGACTTTTTCTTGACGTTTTAAATCAATTACAACAAAGATTGCAAAAATGCTCCTGGAAAAATTATCCAACTGCAGTTGCTTGTTATAA
The DNA here is from genome assembly GCA_022817045.1 of Psix sp. ZL-2020. Lineage (NCBI taxonomy): Eukaryota > Metazoa > Arthropoda > Insecta > Hymenoptera > Scelionidae > Psix > Psix sp. ZL-2020. The sequence continues at coordinate 697 of JABFQD010005312.1, forward strand.
ATGGATTATAAACCAAGTCAAAGTAAGTAAAAATTCATATACGACTATTAATTACATATTTCATAAGAAATACTCAATTTAAAATTAATTAATGTTATTTTTTTTCAGGGACCATTATTGTATAAACATATTCAATTAATACTGCCGACCACATTAATCATAATTGATGATTTTGATGATGACAATATATCTTTAGGCTTAGACTTTCTCCATACTATTTTAGAACACAGCGTTTCGGTAATTGCAGATTCAGTTAATGAAATTTTAAAAATTGTTTTCTACAAGTAATTATTCTAATTAAATTTCATTTTCCAGCAAAACTCATTCTCAGAACGTGGATATGATGCCCTTATATATGATGTTTTGATGAAATTGTTGATAAAAGATTACAAATCAAATTTAAATACTTTATTAACTTGTATAGCAATAATCTTAAATTCTATAGATGAATCTACGAGCAATAAGTTCGAGGTATGTTTTTATTATAGGTTACTTTTTATTAAGTAAAAAATTAAATTGAAAAAAACACGTTCATTATAATAAAAATTTTATTTGCATTAAATTGCATTATAAAAAATATAAAAATATGTGAAAGCATTTATATCAAATTGATTGTAATTTTCAGTGGAATAAAAGGGACGCAGTGCTACAAAAAATACTATTTAATATGGAATTTGAAAGCAACTGTGAAACAAAGCTACAATATATGACGATTTTACCTCAACTTATAAATAATTATGGATGCGCTACATGGTTTGCAAAACTAACCCGCATAATTTCAGATTATTGCGAAAATCATACAGACACTAAAACCTTGAAAGCAACATTACAGGTATGTTTTATTATTTTTATGTTGTGTTTTGCTAATATATAAATGGTTTATATGTATTAATTTGTTATAGACTGCAAGATACATTCTAACGGATTTCCGTATCAGGATGGTGAATCACACTGAAGAATTGTACAAAACGTTTTTAAAACTTCATCTCGATTTAACGGAAACTCCAGTATTTGATAGTGAAATCATTCATAATTTAGAATGCTGTATATGTTTACTGTGTAATATAACTCCAGGAATTGGTAAAGAAATTATGAAAGATATTCGAATTCGGTCGATAATTAAAACAAATTTACCACTATCATGTTTAGGAGATGTGAGGTACTTTGATTAATTAAATTACATTTAGTATTTATTAGATAATATTGAACTGTAAATATACATATGTTACATTTGACTGAAAAAACGTCGCTTATGTTTTCTTGTAATTAAATTTAAATTTTGTTGTACAAATATAACAAAAAATTTGGTCGTCAAATAACTATTTTCCAAATACATACTGTAATATTAATATAATTTCAAACTGATAGATTAATTTTTGCCGAACAAAATAATTATATTTATGAAAAAAGTTTACATAATGAAATACTTTTTGTTTAATTAAAATTTGCATTCTATTAGTATAATTATATGATTTAAGTTTAACGTAATTTGATTTTTTCTCTTTCTTGCACACAATATTGCTATATATAGTATATTATGTGTATCCTTATAAAAAAAACATAAAAATACTAGTTAATTGTATTAAACTTATTTACGTCACAAAGGAACTTTAAAATTAAGTTTTATGCGGGCATTTTATGTAGTAATAAACTTCGAAAATAGCTTTACCTGTACATCCAAAGTATTTTTATTTTTTTACTATTTTATACGTAGCATATAAACCTAAAAAAGCTTTATTTATAAAACTCTGTATCCGTTTTTAATCAATTTAATTGTTATCAAATAGATTATGTAACTTGCTTTATATTTTAGATTTTTAATGTTAATGATATCGATGTCATTTAAATAATAAAATATCAAATAATATTTTTACATTAAAAATGAAAAAAAAATATAACAAATGAGAAATAAAAGTAATATTCAACTATATTAACAGTAGATTACGTGTCTCAATTGATGTGCATTACTTAAGCGAATTGTAATACACGTCAGTCAACGTAAAATGTAAGTCTATAGATACGGATTTATTTATTAATCATGCTGGCGTTCTAACTTTGCAAGTATTTAACTTGTTAAAGTTTTGCTTAATCGAGGCAGCGCGAGTTTTGTTCTAAATACGATGATAGTTAAAAATGAAGGAAAATTTTTAATGAGAACAAATATGGAAGCATAAGAAATAAATACCATATTTCATGAATAAAAATGAATGTTTATTATATATCATTTATTAAAACATGTTCAAAATAGCAAAGTAATATAAATACATTATTCCAACAACTACAAATGTTCATCTTAAGGAAAAACCATTATTTCATACAAGAAAGTGGATAAATGTAATAATCATGTATTTTTTATGTACATATACATATGTTCATATATGCATACCTGTATATGTACAAATACATACCGATATGATAAAAATATTCATCTAAAATTTAAAATATTTGGTATAAACAATTCAGAAGTTTATTATAATAAAGACTCAACTGACACAATTTCTAAGTCAGCTAGGTCATTATTTCGAATAATTTCTGAACTGTTGTAATGCTGTTTAACAAACATGTCTTTACATAACATAACAAATGCGAATTTCACATTTAACTCATATTTGATTCCCGTTTGTCGATTTTCACTTATAACTATTATAATTGTAGGTCTTTTTGTTACTGTGCACGAACATCTTGCATCACAAATTAGTTATCATTTTAATTAACATACTTTACTTTGTATATCCTTATCATTCTCCATTTTTTTTCAGAACGATATGCGTTATAATATAATAATATAATTTACAAATCATAATATATACAGTGAATATTATGTACTACAGTTTTATCTTTTAAAGGCATGAATCTTGTATTGAAGTAGCTTCCTTCTGGTGGCGGTGAATCGATCGTTTCATAATGAAATGATCTTATTTTGGAGTCATTTATTTCTTGCATTTTTATCGGTCATAGTATAATAGTAGAATAAGTTTGGAGTACATGTCCGATCATATATTTGTTCCAAATCGTTAAGTAATTAAAAAAGTATGTACATTGTTATTGGAATACCCCAGAATGAGAAATCTTTTACAGATGTTGAAGATATCGAGTGAATTTTTTCTGTATCATATAATTTGTTGTAAACATTTTGTAGCATATAAACAGGACAGTATGTTATCGTTCCATATTCTTCTTTTCAATTCGATGTATGTCACCGAACTAAATTCTATCTTGATAAGACAATTAATCATAAAACATGATAAGAAAGGTAGTTGTTTGTAAACGAATCAACGTATAAATGCAAACCTTTTAGTCATTAATGAAAAAGAAAAAAGCATCAAAGTTCCCTAAAAGATATAGAGCAATCGACAACTGTCTTCGCATTAATTGGAAGCCAATTTGATTCATCCACCAAAGCAAATTTACATGTGTACAAAATGATCCCTAATTACAGCGTTATTTACACTCAGACTTATCGCTACAAAAATGATCTATCGATTGTAGTCTCGCGAAACCTGAGCAGTCGCTCTCACCAACTCAAATGTCTATAAATCAGAAAAATTGTTTTGCAAATTCAAACGGAAGAGAAAAAAACAAGAAGTAAAGATAAGAGCCACACTTCTGTTTAATAATTTAATTACAATTATACACTAGACGTCTTCAACAACTCTTGCAGTAACGACTTCACTCCAATTAGAAAAACAAGAAACGAACTACGCGGCTTTCTTGTGTTTGTTCCAACTTTATCTCGGCGCGCGTCAACTTTCGCTCGTAGCATCGGCAGTGTGGCACAAACAACTACGTATATTCAGCGAAAGAAAACTTTTGTATATTCAGTATATTGATTTTTACAAGGACGTGGGTGTTTTCAATTGGATTCTCATTCTCAGTCTGCGTTCTCTGTCCTGTGCGCCTTTTCTCTCTCTCGCTCGTCAGCGCTGACATAGCTGGCGAACACTAACGAAGACTATAGCCGACAACGTTTCATAATTTACAAACAAATTTACTCGAAATAACTTTAATGACACACGATCCGATGAGTCGGTCAATTTGTCATCCTTTTAAATTACCCTGAGCTCTGTCTTGCCACGACGTAGTGGAAAGAGGGGAAAAAGCAGACCGAGTCAATCGCAGATGAGTCGCAATAATTTCGACGAAATTCGGTAAAAGGTTAAATCAGTTCTACCGAAGTAACGTCCAAAGCCGAGCAAGAAAGCGTTCGTTTAGAATAAGTTGCCGGTTACGCCATGAACAACCAAAAAATGAATAGCAATGCCAGCCAGAGAAATAGCCTCGACAGGAACTGCTCGTCTTCATATTGCGGCGAACCAGATGGCGCTAAAACAATGCAGAAAAACCGTTAAGCAAATTATTTGCAGTCAATCGTCAGAGCTTGACGTAGATCTCAGTGATTGAACTTGTTCAGACTTATGCAATATTAATAGAGTGCTCTGTTTATAGCGACATTTGTTGTAGAGATGCGCATCGATTACATCTATTTTTACAAGACACGCGTGCCATTTTTCATACATTTTATATACTTTTTATGATCTCTCTAGGTAATCTCACATTCTTTTACTCATTAGACTACAAATTTCATATTTACCAGCATTTGGCCGAGGCTCGCCGATGTTTAAGTTCGAGGTGAAAATACCAAATGGGAAAGCGCCAATGCCGAAAGACATATGGAAATTGCCTTCGCCGAAATTAAAACTTGGAAATCCCATTGGTCCTTCATGCTCCGATCTTTGACCAGCTGGACGAGGCGGAACATTATTTCTGTAAATCACGATTGTGTGTTTTATTATTTTCTTTTCACTTGCGCTGACAAACTGAGTTGTTAAATAAATTATTCTATTCTGGTGATATATTTATTGAAAGCGCTTAAAGATGGTAGATTATCCAACATAATGGTGTACAACACATTACCTTGGATCTTCATATGTTGTTGCGCCACGTCCATACAAGGGAATAACTTTTTCTTTACTTATTGCAGCTTTACAAACAGGACATACTTGTCTCCTTGCTCGTGTTTCGAGCCACTGATGCAAGCAGGGCCAACTAATGAAATAAATAAATATAAATTATTAATATTACAATAAATTTATTGTAGAAAAAATACACCGTTTGTATATTTTGATAATTTAGATAGACAATGACATAAAAAATCTTTAAAATCAAATCAAAATTTGAGAATAAAAAATGATTCAATATTATGTACAATATCAAATCTTGCGAGAAACATACCAAAACAAGTGGCCGCACATACTAACGACTGCATCTTTGGCAGTATCGAGACAAATGTTACACTCAAATGTGCGATCCTCTTTATCTTTCTCTTCTGTTGAATCAGATGGTTTGGATGGACCTGGTTGTTCCTCCGCTTTACTCATTTTGCAATCCTGCATATATAAAAAATCGATTTTAGTTGAAATGTTTTAAAAATAAACATATTAGCTCTGAAGAATTCAAAATGTTTTCATTTTCGTTTTGAATTGATAAAATATTTTATCTTTGCTATGCGATACGATGATAAAACAATATGTATGATAATACATGCTTTTTCCTCATAGTATGAAGTGAAAATAATTTTTGTATTAACCAGACTAAAAACAACGGACAAAGATTCAATTTGTGTTATTCTCCAGACGAGGCAACAAAGTAGTTTTGAATATTAATAAAGCGTATGTCACTATTTGAGAAAATAAAAAACTGATTCAAGATTACATGTAAATAATTTTAGCTTATGCACAATTAAATGCAATTAAAATGGAGAAACAATTTAAAAAAAAAACATTATTTCCCATAACAGTGAATTGTCCATAATCATTATTTAACATAATAACATTTCTCTGAAACTTTTTTTTCATGAAAACGATTGTGTTGAGTTTCATATCAAGATAAACTAAGCCGATCTAATTACCGGACTTGTTTTCATTTATACATTTACCATTAGAATGTAAATGCCATAGAAAGACTAAAAGACTTCGGTTAAATACTATTAATTGAAGATAAAAAAAATCCTTCCACGACCTTCATTTATGTTAATACAGACAAAAACTACAATAAATGCAACTTTCATCGAAAACCTTTCAATAATTAAGAACGTTTTGCTCTTATTTCATGCCAGAATGCACTACGCTCTTTTACAAACATTTCCATTCGATATGCAAATTAATTAAGCTTGTGAAATTTCGTTGTTCATTTTTATACGATCGGCCTTGCGTCGGTCCACTCGAACCAAACTTGAATCTAAATCCATCTTCCGATTCAAATTCACAGCAAATTGGCTTGCTACAAATCGCCCCGTCAAATGTAACAATCCAAATGAATCCGACTCATTTCGTATACCAAAGACAGAATAAGGTAGCAAATTAGTAAAGACGCGTAATTTGGAATGCAGCAAACGCAGACTATCGATTGCAAATAAGGCCTGTGTTTTGACACCCATAAAACGTCAAAGTTTAAGAGCAGAGCAAGACATTCGCACGGCAGTCTCGAAACCTGAAACAACAGCGACTGATAATAATGAAAAAATGGGTCTCGCCATTATCAACGAGTCGCAAAGCTTATCAACGAGCAGCTGGGTAATTTAACAGGTACCATTGCGTGCAAATAAAGCGCGACAGCCAGTTGATTCAGGTTTCGCAATCGGCACCAATTGGAAAGCCTTTGATTTGTGATGCTGCGGCGCGCGCAACTCCGGACACGGACGGCTCCGTGGCTCCTTCTCGAGGTTTCGCGGCTACGTACGTGGCTCTCAGAATCGACTGTCGTAGACATTGGATGAGGTTGCCAGCACTCGCTAGGCACAACGCGTGACACAGCTCACCCGTCACCTCAGCTTCGCTATCGCGCACCAGAGCTCGCCACCGCGATCAACGACATCACCTCCTCAGCGCGACCTCGCTCTTGCAGACGTGACGCCCATTCGTCGTGCTCGCTTCACTGACGTTGTTACGGCTCAACCGTCGACGCGCAAATGTACGACTCACACAAACCTGCTCTTGCCGGCAGCGCCACTGCCGCGCGCCAAACACAAAGACACGTCATGTTTCAACTACATTGTTAATGAAGATGGTTTCATTTTTACATTTTTATAACATTGGTTCTGATTATTTTAAAAATATATAAGATCATTTTTGCGTTAACATTTATGAACATTTTCATCTTTCAGATGATGAGAATTTGGATTTTCGATCATTCTCAAGTTTGGAAAAATGAAGTATATGTGAACAAATTAAATTAGACTGAAAAATAAAAATATGGGCTTGATTTTTACAAGACAAACCGCCTGTGGATAGTGTAGATTGAAACTTCACCTACAACTTTAACATATTTCTTTGCTAAGGAAATTTTATTAAATAGAAAAATACCATATATCAGTTACATTCTCATCTATGTACATAAATACAAAATAATTATATTACATCTCTACATTATAAAATACATATATAATTTATTATAAAAAATTGCTTAATTCAAATTTAGTGATCTTGAGAATAAATTATTCTGAAAAAAAGAAAAATCATTTCTTTCTAAAAGACTTTCAATAAGAATTTAATTAGGAATTCTTAACAATTGAATATTTATCGACGATTGGTTGATAGTCACGTGGAGTCACGTGACTCGCGCGTGAGCCAACCTACGGATATAAGGTTCGCGAAGTAATCGAACGTAACGATATCAAGGGAAGGCAGTTTAGTATCGATTTGTTGAGGAAAGCATAGAGTCACGTGACTTAGCGCCCAAGATCGTAAATAGTCTCGTTATGTCATCAAAAACTTTGGTTATATTTATGTTTTGGACGGCGCTGTCTACGAAATGAAGATGTTCCATTGGTGAGTGGAGCTCGCTACTGCGGACCACGAACCTCGGACGACTTCACCCGAGTAATCACTCGAGCGCAATTCATCGCTCGAGCGAACCAGAATGTCAGCGAACGACGACGACGTCTCGCAACAACACTTGGAGTTCATGACATTGTCGACCTTCGACAATGCTCAAGTATGAATCACGTTTGTTTTGATTCATTCTTACTCAACACTTTCACACTTTTTCCGTGTTTTCTTTTCCTTAATTCTAGAACCAATGAATTCTCTGTCCAGCAAAGCTCTTGTTTTATTTAACTAGGGCATCGCCAATGAAAGGATTGTTCATGGATGAAGAATAGTTTTAGATAAACAATTTAATTTCTTATGAAATTATTTTCTATTCTTAGAATTAAAAGTATTACAGTTGGAATTTGAAACTGAATTAAAAATTATATTACCTCAAATGTTTTTGTAGCGTATTTTAGTTTAAAAAACATGAATTTCCAGTTGATTGTCTTTGGTGGATTCCGAAAAAAGTCATACCATAATTATTTCTTGTTCATGTAGTAAATAGATCAATAAATTTAATCTAAATTTGCAAAATACAATTTTTATTTTCAAAGATACCCATTTTTTGACAATGAAAGGAATAAAAAATGAAATTATTTGTTTAGAAACAATTTCTTCCTGGAATGTCTAATCCTTAAATCATTATATTTTATTTCAAATGTTGTTTTTTATTATTTAATGGTATATATATTTACATAAATTAAAAATACAAATCAAATTTTAGAAGAAAATGAATAAATTTAGTTATGTAATATGATTACATCAATATTATAAATATTAATGTACTACAATAAACAATAATGTGCTCTAAAGATTTACTTCTAGCGAATTTTCTTTAATTTGCATATTTCTTTCCATTTTTCTACAGAATTATCGAAATCTTTTAAAAAAATTATAATTGCAAAAAAGTATGACAACATTTTAGTGTTTAAGAAAATTCAAAGCTTAATAAAAATGCATTAGTCATCTTCGATGTGTTGAAAACATTAAATACGCAAATCGCTAACTGAACAACGAATGTTTGATATTTTTTTTTTATATTAGGATAACTTGAATATCTTATTATGATTAACTGCACAATTCAAATAAACAATGTTCATATTATATAATACAAATTAATTTAGTTTTATTACTAATGACTCTTATTAAATCTTAAAAGTAATTTTCTATGTTTCTAAGATTATAGCACAAATTTTATTGCTTATTAAATTTTATATTTAAAACAATATAAAAATTAAAACATTTTTTGTTCAAACTAAATTACTGCCAACAATTGAATAGTTGAAATGTTGATAAGATATAACAAAAATATAAGAATATTCGTTTCAAATAATGTAATAAAGTAATTATTTCTAACAAAACCTAATTTTTCCAGGACTCTGTGTTAAGTTGCAAAACCGACGTAGATTACTTACAAAAATGCGTCGACAGTCTCGAGAGCAAAGACTCGGGCGTGCATTTATCTCCGCACTCAATCGAAATCTGTTATTCGGATACAGACATTGCGAGCCTTGATCATTTCAAAGACTCAAGTACAGATATGAGTTTCATCAACGTGGAAAATATTTTCGTGGAATGCAACGAAAATATAAATTCCGACGAACAGTTTCGTTTATTGGAAAACGAGATCTCGCTGATGCAGCAAGATTACATTAATTCTAGTGATTTAAACATCAACCCGGGGAATGCTAGCATTTTGACCAACATCTCTGGTGAGACCATAGATGACATTCATCCAATGTTCTTACCAACTTCAAATATTTTGTCTGAAGAACTTGATCTATCTGAAGTATCAGCGGAAACTACCGAAAAGGAATCAAAATTCCAGTCTGAAGTCAAAGAAAAAGTAATCGAAAAACCCGAGGAACCTGAAGCTACATATGTTAATGAGTGTACTGAGTGCTCGATGACATTCAGGTAAATAAAAAAAATTACTTTTTAATTGGAGAAAAAAAGTGTTATTATTTTTAATTGTAATTAATTTTTCTTCATTTTCTGTATTTTTTTTTTTTTTTTTTTTTTTTTTTGGTTTAAAACTTATTTTGTGCGTATTTTGTACGGACTAAAAAAAACATATTCTTTTATTTTTATGTAAATTTTTCCCAACGTTACATTGTCTTTTTCTTTTTTTTTCCTTTTTCCTGTAAATCTTTTCTTAGTTACCTTTTCTTTTTCTATTTTTTTTTGTTCTTTTTTTCTAAAAAACACCTTCTTTTTTGACAACCTCCCCACACCCCTTTAAAAAAAAGGAAAGGTGTTCCCCATGTTGGTA
>JABFQD010005313.1:0-10835 GCA_022817045.1 Psix sp. ZL-2020
TTTGAAGTAGTTAATGATTGATTCTTAGCTCTGTCACCGGTCGCGAAAAATGATTATTTTTAACTAGTCGATGGTGAGAATCGCGTTGTCAATCAGATTCGAGTGACTTTTTAATTCTCAATGAGCAATTAGTTGCAACTAAAAAAAACTCACATACCGTGTCTACGTTTCTAGGTTACGTTTGAAAGTGATCGATCTATCACCGAGACTTGGAGTATGATGTGAAAAAATGACAGGAGATAAAAGTGAACAAATTTCGGATTGAAAATAAAAATAAATGGGTCGCGACAGAGAATTTCTAAATCCGATGTGATGAATATCGAATCCCGATTACTGCGAAGTCGTTAACTGGTATTGAATTTCATGACTTAGTTGTGAACAGTTGCAAACGGCAGCTGGCGGCTTCAATTTTGGACTGGCCATTGTCCTTCTGATACATGCTGGATTAAAGTACCCACTTGGCAACTATCTTTGACAGATACAGTATGTACTACTTGTTAGATACGACGCGACATATTAAGGCGCACGAATGCTTTATTCAGTGATTCACATTTCAGACGAGCACACTCGTCGAGATAGCAAACTGATTTGGACGAATTTCTACGGCCAAAGACAAGTGCCAGTAATTTCATCGCTGGTTCAAAAATAACCAACGAGTTTATCTCGCTTGATGCAATTATGACACATCTCAACAAGCCGATAGAATTTTTTTTGACAACAGAATGAAAGGTTCAAGCGATTATATAACTGGCAAACGACATGTCTGCGCAATCGTTTTGCGCTTTGCCGAAATCAGTTATTCAAAAGAACATGACCTAGTTGAAGAACATTTTTTCTTTTGTCAGAGCTACAAAAAGTATATCTTCTTATTGAAATGTTTGTTTGATAAAGGTCAATCACTTGCCGAGCATGATATCTTGACGTCGCTTTCAGGCCCGATATTAAAAAGTCACTCGGATGCTATAGGGTAAGCTTGATCATACACATATCATTAGTCATATCATTCTGAATATGGAAAATCATTCTGTACATAAGATATATTTTTCTGTTACATACGAATTGAAAAAAAGGACGCTTTAAAGGAATCGTTAAAAGACTCATTTATTCAGAAAAATGCCGTCGTTGAATGACATGACCTAATATACAGTGAATTCTCCCGTACGTTCTCTCTTAGCTTTGCTTTGCGTCGATTGTTGAGCCTCCTCGAGTTCCGCTCGTTTGCACGAGGAGATAAAGCCCTGGTGCACACGTAAGAGTTTTGCGCATTGTTACAAAACAAAGGCATTGCGCTCGTGTTTGGATAGAAATTGAACGTTTCGCCACTCAAAGAAAACGACGAAATAATTGCTCCGCGCTGACAGTCACTTTTTTGCTGAGCGAAAGCAAGGCAATCGCGCGGTAATTAAATTATTCGACTACGCGTGAAAATTCGCCTCGTCGCTCAAACGATCTCACCGAGTAGCGCAATTGATTCACGCGGTCCAATTCAAATCATCGGCTTTTTTTTATTATTTCGGTTTACACGCGCTAGTTTGCCGGCTGGACGATCACCTCGTGCGTTCAAAAACTGAATAACACTTATTACATTTATTTACTTATTTTGTTCCTAAATTATTATTATATTGGGAAATTACTGATTCAAAAATAACGAGTCAACACAATAATAGTAACAAATGAATTAATCTTCTGGTACTGTAAATTCTATTTGTCGAAAAAATGGCTCTTTAAAGTTAAATTAAACGTCAATTTAATTTGTGTAATGTTGGAATCGTTTCGGAGGAAAGTAACTCAATTTTAACGCTCTTTGAATGTTATCAACAAAATACATTTCGTTTACCTTATTGTTAATCTTTATAATGAATTTGTTCGTTCGTCAAATTTTATTCCAAACTTTATATGATGTCATTGTACAAAACAATTTTTCATCGTTATATTTTTTATTCATATTAGGATTAAACTGTGTTAAATCTACATGTAAAAGTCAAAATTCAATAAACTTTTAACATATTGTTGGTAAACTTAACTTAGACGCAACCTTGAAAGAACTTCTGTGCAATATTGAATTCACGGTTATTAAAATTAACGTTAACTTTTTATATATTGATAGTCGATTTTCTCTAAACAAGTTGGAAGAACTTTATACAGAGAGGAAATAAAAGTTTAATCTGTTAATATTGAATTATATATAATACTGTAAAATCATAAGTTTCGTTTAGATAGCTTTTCATATAATTTGGAAAATACATGATGTTCAATAAAATTTTGAATGCATTATGTTTATACTCTAACGCTGAATACTAAAGTCATCGTATTTGTTTAGTAATTAAAAATAATATATGCATAGAAATTTGTTGAAGGGCGTGATTATGACAGCCAACTAAACTTGATTTAAATTGCTAGTAAAATGATTGAAGGTGAATTATCAGAATATTCCGGCTAAAAAGTATGCATTATTATTGAACATAATCCTTATGATTCTGATAGTAAAACGATAGACAAAAGTAAAATCCATTAGTCTATCTCAAAAGTTTGTGAATCTAGAATATAATGCAAAGAGTGGAAATAATATTGATGGAACTATGTATTGGAAAATATTTGAAATATTTGTACAATATACGTCTAATTAATATATGAAACATAAATGTCCAACATATGAAAATTAATTGTACTAACAATTAATTTTCGTGTTTAATAAATTTTGTTTTAATTAATACTGTTTCCGAATTATTTTGTCAACTGGTTACAAATTCTCGACATTATGTTCGTTAATTATCTCAATCATGTAGAAGCTTGTGTTTCAATTTGAATGATCCATAACACGTGTGTAACTTTTATCAAACAGTTTATGATTCGGGATTCTCGTTTTGTTTAAACTACGAGCATGAAGAACGAATCAACAGAATATTATCTGTTTGAAAGTTTCTAACTCTCAAATTGTATATCCAAGTTATTCAATTTTTAATGCATTTTTATATGATTATAGTTCTATTTTATCGTTCAAGTTTATTATTCATACTTTTTCGCTAAAGACTTATTACTTTAAATAAGTACGATATATTGTGACAGACACTTAGATTTATTGACAAGTATTGAATTCTACGTTTAAATTAACGTATTTCAAAAATATATGCATATAAATTTGCATGACAGCAATAGTTTTCATCGTATTAAAAGAAAGCCCGAAAACGAATTCCAGTTTGCTTTTGCGTCTCACTTTATAATCAGAACATTATTTCACTTGTGTTGAGCGAAATTGTTATTCTAAATAATATCGTGTGATTATGAATGAAAATGAATAAATATGTAAATATACTGCAGCACAATAAATGTAATTACGCTGTATGAATGGATCCACATTTGCCAACTTTTTTCTGTACCATAAATAGGTCTCTATTTAAAAAGTATACGTGTAATTAATTAGGTGTATAATTAATCATGATGTATATTTTTGTCAACTAGGCATTTCAGCATTAGTGAATGAAGATGGGACATAGTTTGAAAATGTTTGGTTTTGTTGTAGAAGACAGATTCAGCGTATGAGTTTGATTCTGTGACGTGGACTTTCAAATCATTACATTGATTTGTCATTAGTTAAAGCTCGATGAAGTGGAGAAAAATGTCTTGCATGATTCTATCTGCATCCAGTTATTGCAATTTGTGAACTCATGTTGCTGGCGACGAATCAACTTTGATAAGACAATTTCTAAAGTCCGACTCAATCTGACTATATATCGTTTATAAGATAAGATAAACGATGGAGCTAAATACAATAAGTGTAAAGCTTTTCTTGTATCTCAGACCATTTGGCAAAATAACGTGATGTTTTGTAATATTAATGTAACTTGCGAGAATTATTAAACACAAGAAAGAAATCTTGCTGCAACAATCTCGAAAAAATGGTTTTTAAATGTTTGGCAAAAAGGCAATGTCACTTACATTGATAATTGTGAATTCTCGCAGGTCAAACAAACAATTTTGTAGGAAACTTAGGGGAACTTTCCTTCACAATACGTTTAATCAGTTGGGACCACTTTGTGTCACACGAGTCACGATACAATACTCATAGTCAATTATCCACAAATAATCGTTCTAAAGCTTTTCACTTAGCAACTTTTGAAGGCCTGAAGCGATGTCACCGTCGCTGACATACATTTTTTAATTTGGATACCTGAATTAAACGTAGAGCAACATTTTGCAGACAAGTTACATACGTTTGTCGACAGATGTAGTTGTCCTTATCAGAGGCTAGACCTTTTGTAACGAATTCCTACATTTTATGCAGCGTAAGGAATGTCTTAATTTTTGATAACAGTACTAAAGATAGGACTAGCAAAGTGACTTGTTCTAAAAGCATCAAAAATGTTTCTGTAATGTAATTGTTAAATTGACTATTCGTAGTGAAAAAAAGGAGTTTGTACAGAGTTTGCTGTTGACCTACTTAAAACCTCGCACGTAAGGCGGCGTGCAAAGATTGATCAAACTTTCAGTTAATTTGAACGTTCATTTAGGAACTTCGCTTTTAGGAATCTAGTTATGTCTCGTTTTTATTTCCGTTTCACTGCAGCGCAACAACACGAACAAACAATTTATTACCATTTTACGTAGTACGAAAGCAAATTTTCAATTTATCTAGAAACCAAGACGTTCACGAAGCAGTCGTTATTTGATAATGCTTATTGTGTAGAAACAAAATTTATTTATCAGTTAAATAGTACTTTTGATGCAATATTTAGCACTAGGGATTCAACTGTTGTTTAACTCGAGCAGAAAGCTTTTACAGTGAATTTAAAATCTTCGTCATACGAAGCAAATAATTATACCATTTGTCCAATAAAAATCCGTCTCTTTTACGATTCGGAGAACAAAAGAAAAGAATCTTGTATTAAGAAAAATTTGATCAATCCAACTGAGCTTGAAATCAACCACAGCTTTTCCCTGTACTTCCTTGCATGCCTTTGCCTTCAAATAAGGCCACAAACTTTTCTCCTCCCAGGTCTCCCTTTGAATTGCGAAGATCCATTCGACAATCTCTAGTAAAACTTATGTTAGAAACTTACGAGAGTGCGAGAATATTTTTCTAATAATTATGAAAATACCTTCGTCTAAATCATTTTTACAACTTGCTGATTCATACTGCACCGAAAATTCAATTAAATCATATTCACGGTTATTTTACACTTTAAGTTACGAATAAAAATTTGTAAAAAGAAGCATTTACGTTTTCGCCTTACTTTTTCATTCAATGTACATACAAAAGAGCTAAAATTGATTACAGCAATTTTTCATTAGACGTCGCTCACCCTAATTTGAAATCCCGTTCAATTTAAATAACTGCATTGATTGCGCTCACGACAACACTATTTTTTCTCCAGAAAATCAAATTTGGTAACTTCTTTTCAAGTTGAACAACCATTCGATACTTTTTATTGAAATAATTGTTAATAATATTTTCTCAGGAACTATATGAAGTCATGAATATTATCTTTATCTAACATGATTAAATAATAGTTTCATGATTGACAACTATTAGTGATATATAATATGATATTTTATAGCAACGATATTCACTTCTCCGGTACGCATGTTCATGCCTTAGTACACGGTGTCGTGAGGTAATGATATTATTTATGGAGGTAACCTGTATAAATATTACTAAAAAAAATCTAAAATATTTCTGTGAAAATTCTTTACATTCAGTTGACATCAATATAAGGTCATATCAAAAGCTTTGTCTCATCCCAATAACTCTTGATCGATGTATTTATAACTCCGCTGAAACGGGTTCATGTGTGGCCTATAAATGATACGTATATGTATATTTTAATTTAAAAATAGCACATATATGGATACATTTAAGCCATAACTGTAGCACACATATGCTTCAATATATGGACACCCCTATATGAAAAACATATGAAGTCGTATGTGAAACATATAGAGTCATATATTGTATATACATTCAACCATATATGTGTTTACTTAGATGTGTCAAATGTACACAATATAATCCAGATTATAGGTTCAGAAAATACAGTTTGATCATATACGGTGTACATTCACATCTCTATTAAAACAAAACACAAATTGCCAATATAATTGGGATACAATGGGAATATATTAGAAATTTATTGGAAACGTGCGTAGAAAATATGATAGGATTATATGATGTGAACATATTTTACACATACAATTGTGTGTATAATATTTTCATCGTATTCTTTTATTATATGAATAGACTATTAGTAATGTTGTTTTATTTTACTGGGAATATTATGGTTTAATTAAGATGGTAGTTTTAGACGTTTTGTAAGCGTTGAAAATACCTTTGTCAGATGTTACCATGACATCAGTAACTTTCAGATGTGACTTTTTATTGAAATCAAATCAACGCCTATATAAAGCACGGGTTATGTACAAAGGATTCGTTCACGGGGATACGATTGTCTTAGAAGGACGTGCAGGTGCATTTTGATTGTTACGGGTAAACTTTGTTTTATCGTCATGTGTATTACTTCACGGGAACACGCCAAACTTGCGCCACTAAATCTTATCGTATCAATAAATTTACTCCTCGCGAGGTAGTCGGTCCGAAAAATGGTGGGCAGTGATTGGTCGGCCGCAGACACAATTAACATTTTTTTCTTTGTTTTCACGTGAAATCGGATTTGCGCGAATTTCCAATTTCGTTTGGCTCGAAAAAAAGAGTCGTTTCTGGTCCGAATCGAAATTCGATTGGTCTCCTCTGGGAGGAAGCCGAATCGATTTAGCCGAAAGAACGAGACCAAATTGAAAGAACGTTTTGCTTTCGTCGATGCCGAGCCAAATTGAATATTCATTCGCTGGTGACAAAATACGAGCCAAAATATGTTAATAACCGACAGGAGATTTATTCGCACAGTGTGCGCCTTAAAAAGAATTGCATTTTCACTTTTAGTTACTTTACAATTCCGAAGAGTCTACTGCCTTGAGCATTCAAGTATACCTGAGAGACAAAGACTCTAACACTCGAGCAACATCCCTCACTTATCCTCTCTCTCTCAGCCGGCATGACTCACCTCCTTAAACTCGTTCTGCAAAAATTTTTTACATCTTGCGTCTTATAGTTTGTTTCACGGGTTGAAAGGCTTCGACGCGAAAATCGATTTTGCCATAAATAAAAAAAAGATAGATCGCTTCCACGTGAACGAACGACACGTTGCGTCACTGAATTTGTTATTTTTGCGAGCGTGATGAGCAAACTGAAACATTTCCACGCAGAGATAAGTCGAAGAAATTATGATTTTCATTCGTTTTCAGTGTGCCATTTTCATTGTGAAATGCAATATTTGAAATTGAACGTCTTGTGCTTCTGTTGGTATTTTATATTTTTATTCGAACAAGACTTCGTTCATCACGATCAAGTTAGAAACAATAACAAACAGAATACTTTTTACAAAAGAAGATAAGAATATTGCTAAAATTGACATGGCGCAGTGAATAATGAGAATGTATAAATTCGCGTTTTTCAGAAAGATACATACAAAATGAGAAAGGTCAATAATATTCTATATTTTAGTTGGAATCAGCTGTTTGCTTGGTGTTAAAGTATGTCTGTGAGATGGAATACGGTTATTGAATGTAAATGTGTGTATATATATTATATATAAGAACAAAGGTGTGAGTAAGAATGCAAATGATATTAAGTATAATACAAAACCAAAACAAGAATTGTAAAAAAATTATTACTATAATTATATTATAATGACGATTATCATGATTACTATAGTTATTTTTATTCTCATGATTAATAATATTATTATACATTTAATATAACTAAGAACGTATAAATGCGTTAAATGTTGTTAGGTTATATAAATATTATAAATGTTAAATCAAGGCGTTGTATGTAATTATAATCTAATAAAAAAGATGGGAAAACACAATTGTACATGTAAGAGGTATTGATATAGTTATCATAAAATAAAGTGATTATATGATATTTTTCTTTGTTTGTCTTTCACCTATTTAATCTAATGCAAATTTATACTTTCATCTGACTGCACGAAAAAATTGAGAACACAAGGGAAAAATGTGCGTCTATTTTTTCAATTCGAAACGAATATTTATCATCTTTCTGTTTTGACGTCATATTTACGATTCAAACTTTTTTCGCATTCGATCCCATCTGCATCACTGTTTTTTTCACTGATTCTTTTAATCAAATAGTTTCAATTCGAGCAGCGTTATATTCGATTTCACATCTGTAGTGTCGCAGAAAATAATCGACAATATTGTCTAGTTGATAGAAAATAAAATTTACAGTTATTCTAGAAATAAAACGTAGAACAACGTTTTTATAAGGTATCAGTAGTACAAGTAAGTATTAGTGCAGGCACTAGTTTAACGGCATAATATATAATGCAAAATGTATTATTTGTATAAACAAGTAAAAAAATTTGCATTTACCTTTTTATAAAATAAATTTATGCATTTCGACTTGCTTAAAAATATTCTACAACACTTTTATCACACTTTGATTAAATACCAGTTTTTTTAACCAACAAGTTTTCTATGCTTAAGTTTCAATAAACAGCTACAGCAAAACAAATTCAATGAAACTTTTTAAAATGTTTTCAATGCATAGTAACAGAAGTTGCAACTAATAAAAATGTTGCAAACAGAAAAAGATCTCATTCTGAAGATTGTGTTTTGTTGGAAAAAGAATAAAAAAGAAATTTTCTGAAGTGACGGTTGTACAATCGCAACAGAGAAGTTGACACCTACTTAGTAAATTGATCGTCTTAAAATTATGAGAAACACTCACGGTGCAACGCAAGTGTTACAGATGCGGCACGTCTATGATGAATTAGCACGTACTGGGTTCAGAATTTGCACAAGTGGACGGAATCGTGCACAAGTAAACTTCCTTACAAACTCCAGATGGTCTAACTTTCAATTCGATGAATCGTTGTTTTCAAATGAAATTCGGCAAATTTAAGATGAAATGTAATGAACTTTTTCATAGACCAATAATCAATTGTTCAGTAAAATAAGAATACTATAAAGAGAAGTAAATTATATGTTTTTCATGTGTTGACAAAAAGTTTCCGTACAAAGAATGTGTACGGAATGTGTAATCTTAACGTATCGTTATATATACATTTATAATCAAAAATACATTATTTTATAGTGTTTGCAGAGAAAATTGTATGTAAAGTGTATGATAAATTTCTTATACATTTTTATGAAGTACATCAACTGGTAAATTATTTTCGTTACTATTTGTTTTATGAGCATGATTTTAAATACATTAAAAAATCAAAAATAATGAGATCGAGAATCCTTTATTTAGTCAATACATATTCGTAAGAAAAATAAACTGGAAAACCTACTTCCATTGTTCGTTTTACTCTTTCAAGCTCATTTTCCTGTTGTTATCATTACAATGAAATTTTATTATTGTGAAGAGGTACAAAAAACCTTTACCTCAGCTTGGTATTTAATTAAAATCAGCTTTTACTATAGCCGAAACAAAGTAATGCAACTAATACGCTATTAATAAGATTATGTTCCACCAAATTTTCAATTAAAGTTATTTTGACAATAAAAAATAAACGAAAAATTACCTAAATTGTGTGAATGTCATAAAATTTAATGAATGCGGAACACAAGTTTTTAATACACATTTCAACTCTATTGAAATGTAGAAATAATGTTTACAGTTATTGACTACTTTTATTTGTTATGCATATATGTATATGATAAAATAAAAAGAATTATTACTTTCATTTCTATGATTCAAATTTAATTTTTTCATTGAGTTAAACCTCAACATATTTAGGACGAAATTGAATTAGACTACTTACACTACTTTATATTAATAATTTTAGCTGTATAAGTAATATAATTTTAATTAGAACAATCCGTTATAAATGAATATTTAGATTACATTCATGACAGCCAATTATGTCTACGCAAACAGTTGGTGCATTGTTTTTTTATTTTGTTGGATTAAAACTAAATACAAAACATTAAAAAACATATCGATGGTTCGAAAAAAATCCGCTTTCAAAATTGTTAATATTATTTTGCTTAAGCCACTTTTACACTGGTTTTTATTTCTTCGAATTAATAATATTAATAGTATATGAAATTTATATTAAATATCATCAAGATTTCATATTATTATCGTTTCCAGAGATAAAACAAGAAAGTATAATATTGGAAATCCTTAAAATGATCCTTGATTCAAATGCATTATAAGAATGTATTTTTAAAATGACTATCAGAAACTCTTAGAATGTTATTATTTATTAATGACATATTTTAATAAATTATATACGAGATATAAAAATGGAAAAGATAATGTTGTCATTTTTGCATCTTTTTTATGAAATGTTATAAGCTCAGAAAAAACATATGTGTGTGTGTGTGTGAAACTTGTGTGTAATATATGTATAAAAATGGTAAAGAATCAAAAAGTCATATTTAGTTAATAGCTACCAAATATGGTAATATTGCGCAACAGTAGCATCTCTGTATTATTAGCAATTCGAAATTGTGCGAAAATGGACCACGATACGCGATCGTTACGAGCTGGCAATTCAATTACCGCTGGTCATTAGGTGGTTGAACATGATGAACCGAAGAACCATTTACTGATTTATTATGATGATTTGACTAAGAATATTTTATGAATTTAAGTAATTTTATTTAAAATGTCAGATGAAAGAACATTTCATTTTCTAGGACATACCATATTTCATGAAAATGTTTCATTTGCTTCTGTAGCTTTGGTTTTTGATCGATTTTTTGTATTTTTCATCGCAAGCTACTTATTGTTTTAAAGCTTATTT
>JABFQD010005314.1:0-10834 GCA_022817045.1 Psix sp. ZL-2020
TTGTTTAGAATAAAATATTTAACTTATCTTTGGATTAGTTTCGTATTTGTAAATTATTTGTATTTAATGTTTAATAAGAATTGTTATGGTGAATTAAATCTCATTAAAATAGAAAAAAAAAATGTTTAATCCCTTATTTTTTCATCCGATAAATATCCCTCAAGTTATTTGATTTTGTTGATAATTTCCTTATTGTGAATAAACTTATTTTCCTTATTATAATGCCATCCGGAGTTTTCCACCTCATGAAATGGGGATGGGGGTGGGAAAATAAAGTTTGACATTGTTGAATAGATTTTGGAAGATATTAAAACATATTTATATTTGTTTTTATTCGATATGAATTTTTCGAAATATTCTTGTTTATTCATTATTTTTTACATCAAAATAGAATCAATAAAAAATTATATATCAGTTAAAATAAGTTATTGAAAGTAAATATATCAAATCCTATATTTTAATATCATTTTCGTATTATATTTATACAAATGTTAATTCATGAAAGTTATTTTTTTCTTTTCTTTAGACAATAATGAAATTAAAGAGTCTTATAATTCAGTTACAACTAATATTGATACGACAATGTATATGAGATTAAAAACATTGACGAGAAATTATGACAATTTAGAAACAATGTTTTTCTTTGTAATAAATATATAACAAAAAGTGTAAATAATAATGTGTTATAGGTGTGTTTGTAGTATTTCTGAAAAATCATCGAGTATGTCACGTTTAAAAATTTTAACACAGAATACGAAAAGGAGCGCCCATTTTCTGAGCTCTTTGTTTATCAACAGAAAGCTCTCTCGGTTATCTTTATCATGCGATTGAAGTGGTGGAGCGAAGATGATTGAAAGTGCAACCACTTTCAATCTATACTGAAACTTTTCGTGTTAACGTGATTCTTTTATATTAATGAAATAATTTTTATTAACAGAATTCTACTTGTTTATATTTATAAAAATTTGATATATTTTAATATTTGTCGACTTTAATTTCAAAACATTTTCGATATTTTGATATGAAGTATTTTATTCTTAGAAATTCGATTCTAGAAATAGAAAAACAAACAAAAATATTAATAGAATAATGTTTATTATTTTATGACAAAAATGTGAAAAATAGAATTTGATTGAGTTTATATTTCAGTTGATATATAAAATTATATGCTGCATATATGCATTATAATAAATGTATTTATGTAAATAGTATATATAAAGTATATCAGAAACATACATGAAGCATATACGTGGCATATATGAATGATATATGGAGTATATACAGGCCATATATGGAGCATATAAGGGTCATATATGGGATACATGGAGTATATAAGGATCATGTATGGAACATACATGAGATATATATGGAATATATATAGGTTATATATTGAGCATAAAAAGTTTATATACGTGAGATACATGGAGTATATTTGAAGCATATATGGAATATATATAGATTATATATTGACCATATAAGGGTCATATATGGGATACATGGAGTATATATGGAGCATATATGGAATATATATAGATTATATATTGAGCAAATAAGGTTCATATGTGGGATACATGAAGTACATATGGCATATATAAGTTTTATGTATGCAAAAAAATGAAATGCAATTGTCTGAAAGTACCTGAAGATGTAGACAAAAGGTTTAGAAAACATTCACAAATTATGGATACAACGATTCTAAATTAAACCATTAGCAGTAATATTGCATGTTAAAATGATTCTAAATTAAAACAATATTTTTATTAGTTTTTATTTCTATTTTCTTCAATATATGTACTATTTATCAGTCAAGACTATAAATTGTATGATGCAACATTTCGTTCACATTTTTTTCTGCCTTTTTTTCATTTGAAAATAGTGCGCATAACAATGCTTTCGTGCACGACAACAACCCTCTCGCGTCGCTACGATACGCACATAGAACAAACATGATCAGACTCATTTTGAGATTTATTATTTGTTTTACTGAATTTCAAGTTTTCTTTGTTTACATATGTAATATAATAGCCAAGTAACTGATATTTGATATACAGTGGAATAATTTTTTACTATTAATTTATTTTTAGAACAAACATTTTTTATTTATGGGTATGAAATAAAATTATTGGTTACAATCAATTGTTTTATGTTTAGAATATGTTTTAGGTATATAATCAAGAAATAGATTAATAATCTTCTGAAAGAAGAACGATGTGGAAGCTATTACAATGGCACGGAGGTGGCGCTATCTATTTGAGGATATAACACAGTATACAGTTTATAAGCATAAATGTTTGGTCTTTTCGGCTATTTCTGTCTCTTTTTATTTCATTGTTTTTAGTCTGTATAAAAACAATGTTTTTTTAAATTTGTCATTGTTATTATTATTTCAAGTATTATTTTAAGTATAATTTTTTTATATTTTTATTATTTTAAGTATAATTAATTTAACAAAAATACATTCATGATTTTATTTTCATTTTACAGGCAGTCCATTGTATCTGATGTTTTTTGAACAATTGGGTTACATGTAACTTCATGCAACCTTTTGGTATTGTAAGCATTCTTATTATACAACAACGAAAACTTCACAAATCATATGTACTTTTTTGCATGAAAGAAAAAAGGTGTTGCATGAAGAGGAAACTGAATCTATTTTTACTTTATATTTGTATAAGTTTGATGTTTTTGTTCATTATTAATGCTAGTATATTTTTTATCTATTAAAATAATACAATTATTTTGTATTTATTATATTTGATTGCGTAAAACAATCATGCATTTAAATTTATGTAATTTGTAGTCTAAAATTATTGAATATTTAAATAATTAATATTGTATGTTTTATGTAAGAGATTATTTTGATAAAAATAGTTCATTATACAACAAGGGACGAAAATACGTTTTGCCGATCGCAGGTAAAGTGCGCCGGAAAACTAAGATTACGTCTATCACTATAGGATGAGCACATTCCTCATATATTCTATATATTTTTAAGCGCAACTCAAAACAGAGATTTACTTTTGAATGAGAGGGAGGAAAATATTGTTTATCCCTTTCATAGTTTAATACACTATTTTCCTATCAAGAAAAGTTCCATTCTCAGGAAAGAAAATTTTGCTTTCTCCTCAAACATATATAATATAATTCAATAATACACGCTAGAGCCCTCTAGTGTGTAAACTGAAAACTTTTGAGATGACGATAGATTTAAGGATTTTTTGGTCATAATAAGATTTCTCAAAAATTGTAACTAAATTTTTCGTAGTCTTGTTTCGGCGAATAATTGCGCGTGATTTCTATGTGAATCTATTGAATTTGAGAGTTGGTGAAAAACAAACTAATTTTTATGTTAATGAGTCATAGAGAGCTTAGATATGAAATATGAAAATGTGTCGAAAACAGTCGAAGAGTCGCTGAGTGAGACCTTGGCGTTTGGTGTGTTGACCGTGAAAAGGTCATTGCTATCTTTGATATCAGTTTTACTTGAAACGGAGCAAAAGCGTAGAGGATATACGTAACACTGGATTTCCTTGAGAAGCGATAACTTTTTTCCGTACACACGTGTAAAGTTCATTTTACTGAAACATCCGTGCAAAAGGGTCATTTCTCTCAATAAAAATGTAAAATTGACTTAAAAAAGATATGAGTTATGAATAGTTATGAGTTATCGAAGTTGGCAATTGCGTTAGTGTTTTCAGAGTTATATACGCGCGTGTAAAGGATCCATTTACAAGGATACATAGGTTAAATGACATACGGGTAGACGGGTAAAATATTTATACGCATAAACTGGTCATGATTCGAGTGATCAAAATACTTATACTAATACTCGGGTAATAAAAATCTCCTCACACAAGTTCTGGGGTTAAGGACAAGCAGTTAAAACCATCCCCTGTGATGTACATAAGTACACGCTTAAAATGATCTTATCCTGATAAATGCATAAAATAACTCTTTTTTCAATTTAATTCCGATACTTTCAGTTTTTTTAAAAAAAGACGTTTAGTAAACAAATTATTTTAATGATTCATAAACTTAAGTCAATTATTATATTTAATTTTGTATTTCAACGCTGGAAAAATAGAAATTTTGAGTTTGTTCGATATTTCTTTCGAAAATATAAAAAAGCAATTGCTTATAGAATAGTATTTTTATCTTGTGTGATGATGCGAAAACTTTATACAAATCACTCAGCGGAATATGAGGGTAAAGCCTCTTTTAATGTTCGGCATGAGACATTACTTTCTTTTGATTTGTAATATTTTGTTATAAAATAAATTCCAATAGTGTAATTTTTTAGAACTATGTATACACATAAATCCTTAGTATTTTACTGTATATAATCATTATATATATATTCATAAGTTTCAGTAATGGAAACATTAGAAAGATCAATCAAAAAAAAGAAAGAAAAAAAGTAAAATGTTTTGTATTATCAAATTCTCTTTATATTTTGAATGTTGTCATGATATATAATACAAAAATTCAACTATTTTTTTATCAATTTTGTGAAATAGATGAATAATAATGTTGGTTACATATAATATTGACTCCGTATAATGTCGAAATTGAACAGTTGGTAGTAATTTAAACTAATTTTATTCAAAACAGATGAAAATCATATCATATTTTGAGTAATTTAACTGTGAAAAAGCGCTTATATGCATAGTAAATGTTTAAAAGCATATTCATTAATAGTTCAGATAAAAGTATAATTAAAAAACAAACTCAAATTTAAATTAAACAATTTTTTCAAAAATTAACGTTATATACTTGTCTTTTATTAAGGGCATGGATTTCTCATGAAGCTAATGAAAAATTCTTTGTTCCTTAAGCGGTCATTTCTGGTCTCAAACTTATGCGCTGCATTGAAGTCAAATGTATTTATAAACCAAATTGTGGAAAGTTTCTCCTTTCCTCAATTCTCAAAATATTATTTTCATATTCGGAAGCCATGCGTAACAGATTTTTACGCATTTGTGCGCAAAATGGTAAATTGTGCAACTAGTGGGAAAAGTTAGAGATTCTAAACGAGCGCAAGTTGCCACACGAGCGACGCGAGTGCGTCAAATTACGCGAGTGTAAATCGCCAATTTCTCACAAGTTGCACACAATACTTTTTTTTAAACGTAACAGTTAAAGTAGAATCTTTTCCAACGTCAAGGTCTACAAATTCAAGGTTCTAATTTGAAGTTAAAATAATTTTTGAGAAAAGTGACGTCGTTGTGGGAGAAGTCTCTTTTCCCACTATTTTTCAATTGTTTTCTATTTTCCCACATATGCGGGAAAAGACGGACTTTTACCACGCACAATAGTTGGAAAAGATGCCATTTTAACTGTACATGTAAGAACAATTATTTTTCCACATCTCAAAGCATGCGTAAAAGAGACTATGTGCACTAGTACGTAAAAGCTACATTGCGCACGCTTCCTCAAACGAAAAATATAGTTTTTCTCACGGGCGTTACACGCCCTTGTATCAAAATGTACTATTATATCGAAACATTAATTTTCAAATGTAATAATTCTTACAGGAAGTTTTCGTTTTGAATATTTTTATATATGTTAATAATTTCGAAATAAACCGAAAAATGCAAACAAGATTGCAAGAAAATATTGAGAATAAAGTACATTTTGATAAAGCCAGCATTAATTAAGAAGAATGTAATTCATTGAAGTACACTCTTAAAATTTAATGTAGATTTTTATATACTAGTGTTTAGTACATTTCAATTATTATTATGATTAATCGCAATGCATGATTATCTTGGAATCAGCAAAAAATCGCGTCAATTTCATATATTGAAGATCTACTCAAGCCCGGGGGGGGGGGGGGGCACTTCAAATTAATGAAGACTCGCGACGAATTTTAAATTTCATGAGAAACGTTATGAAATTTCAGAAAATTTTATCATTTATGAAATTGGAATCGCATGCATTTACTCAAGACGCATATATATGAACTGTATATATGTTCTGTATATATGAACTATATATAGGACATATTGAATCATACATATTTTATATAAGAAATATATATTTAAAGTTTATGGGATGAAATGCTTATTGTCCAAAATTCACAAAAATAACGAATGAAGTCTCCCTGTTATAATTATGAATTTAGAGTATCATATCGATTTCATTTGTTTATAAAAATATATTTGATGAAAATGAAATATACTTGGTCCAAGTATATGCCGGTATATTTTTATTTTTGGCATCTCATTTTTTCAGTGTAAAGGTAATTGTTTCTGTTTACAGAGTTTTCATTTTGTTGGTATTGATGGTTCTTTATTCAAATTAGGAATTGATTGAAATTCGACATTTCAATATGCTGAATGATATTAAATGATATTCGAATATTATTTTGAAGTTTAATAATTATACTGTTCCCATGATAGGACGAATGTTTCAGACTATCAGTATCAGATCGGGAATTAAAATCAGAATTATAATTTATTGATTATTACGTACGTTTGTAAAATATACCTAAAAGTATAAATCAACTTGATGAAATCACATTTTTTTAAACCTTGGCACGTCGCGTCACTATCGCGACCCTTGTGATTCCCGGCGCGAAAAATTTCATGCCTGTTGGTATATGTGCAAACTCTTCTCAACTGCGATTCTTTTTTTCTCTCTCAATATAAAATAAAAATCGATGTTTAAAAATTGCACTTTTTTGTGCTTCTCAAAAAAATAAAACTTTTGAAATCACTTCGAAAATGTGCTTTTTTATGCTGTTTTTGTACTCAAATAGGCTCAATTGTTCTAATAAATAATTATTCGCACTAACAATACTCTTTTATATTTATTTTATTTTTGCATATTTTGAAAATATTTATCTAAGTCATATTTCACTTTTATTAAATTTAACTACTATCAATAGTGGATGATGTGAATAATTTTTTCCTGAATTTAGTTAGCATTCAATAAACAGAATACACCTAAATTAGAATTTTATTACGCTGTAATACACCATTTTATAAAGATCGAATCATTTTGATTCACAATATCTCGCATTTATTTACATTTACTTGCACACAAAATAATTTAATTTTATCAATCAAAATATTATGTAATATTTATAATAAAATGTTTTACATAATTGAATATTTTATTTTTTAATTATTATTTATTTTATGTTACAACTATACTCTTGCTTATGCTCCTTTTTACGTTTCATTATTATAGAAAAAAAACTATCTCAAAAGAGCACACTAGAGCATAGTAGATTGTGTTCATCTATACTCAAAATTTACGAGCATAGAAAATCCAATGTGCAAAGAATAGAACAATTTTAATGTTTAAATTATAACGGTTCAAATGATTGATATTGTTTCTGTGTGCTCCAGTTTTCTTACAATTTTTCATCCTATGTAAAATTAGATTTTAACATAACCATGGCCAAATTATAGTTAACCAATATTTGAGACAGTAGTTGAGTTAAATCCCTTACAAGTTTGATAAAAATATCTGATGTTACATG
Organism: Psix sp. ZL-2020; assembly: GCA_022817045.1. NCBI lineage: Eukaryota > Metazoa > Arthropoda > Insecta > Hymenoptera > Scelionidae > Psix > Psix sp. ZL-2020. The sequence goes on from JABFQD010005314.1 coordinate 7,490, forward strand.
TCAAAAGGTTCCAGCTTCATATCTCGCTTAAGTTACGTTACATCTAGTCTTTTATTTAATTACTAATTCAAAATTTCGATCGTAATCGATACAAAAATTGTATTTACGAATCACAGAAAGGCTCGTCGTAATAGACAAAATCATGAATTTCAATCGAGGACATTTTATAGGTTAAGTATTGTATGTAGATTTTCCTCGAGCTGACGTTAAAAGTAGGTTTGCAAAGTATGAAAAATTTATCGATGGACCCGATACATGCAGAAATAGTGTAAAATATACTACTTATATTTTATACAAGTATAGGTGAACTAATCTCGAACCATACTGATTTTTAGAGCTAACCGTAAATTAAAATGACAAGAGATTGAAACAACTGTTAAGTATGCAAAAGCATCTTGGGTGTCGTATGCAAAATTTTGCGTTTGGCAGATAAGAGAGATTACAGTTTTATTGTAACAATAGTAATATTTGATATGATATCCGATATATTGCAAGGATACATCTGAAGTATGTATCTTAATATTGCTATAGAATAATTTTAATAAAATCAGATAAAATTTAATAAAAAATATAAAAACAGTTCAATTTCCGTTTTCAACGATACTATAATTTTTTCATTACATGCAATAAAAAATCAAGTTATTTTCGTATTGATCCACGTGAGGAAATTAGCTATTTTAATTTAACGGTGCAAAAAGTATTTTTTATACTTGTGTGCAAAGTAGACAAAACTTTTCATGCTCAAAAACTATGTGTAACAACCACTTCTGCAAACGCTGAAGCGTATGAAAAAAATTCATTGCATATTAGTGCGTAAGAACTCGTTTTACGTATTCTTCCTCGAGCGAAAAATACTTTTTATCACATGGGCGTTTCGCTCAAAACTTTAATTATACAAAATAACTCGCGTGAAAGCGAGAGCTTTCCATATCTATATTACAATATATAATATAATGTTTAAGGTTTCGATATTATTTTACTTATTTACATATCTGACAATTTTAAGAGGTTATTTATATTAGGAAAATATTATTATGCCATTTTATATATTTACTTCTATTTAACCCCGCTCTTCAAGACGAACGTTTCTATATTACCGTAAAAATGTTTCCGGATATGTAAATTGTCATCATTAAGAAATTGGAGGATAACTGTAAGGCAACATTAGAATTTCGACTAGCTCTTTTAATAATACGACATTTGCTGAACAATGACATGACATCGATTAAGAACATAGAAATAGTGTAGCAGCGAATCAAATTACTTGTTATTGTGAGGTAGCGTTAAGGTATTGGTGAAAGTTTGTCAAAAATATGGCAATCAACTCAAAAACTATTATTACCTGACGTTTATCTGGTAATTGTGAAGAATCGTAGTTGACTTATAATTGATCTGTTTTTCATTTTTCAGCTTTGTAACTTTTTAACTTAACTTTTTCAACTTATCTTCTCGGAGATTGCTAAATATTTTTCACTTTTCGACTTGATTTGTTTTTTATGAGTAAAGCTGAATGTCATTCGACCTCATTCTCTCTCTCTCTCTCTCTCTCTTTCTGTATGTCGTAGTGATGGATTCAATATTATCTCTGTCTTTTTTGCACTAATGTGTCTTGTTATATGGATAAAAAACAATAATAAAATACAGCAATTAAAATGTAGATAATAGGGTTGTTTAAGAATGGGGTCAGTATAAAAAAATAAAGACAAAAATACAATATCTCATATTAAAAAGTTTTTGATTTTTCCTTGATATTATTATATCTTCAGCCTGTCACACATTACTTTTACATCTACAATTACTTTTTGATTGCAAACAGAAGACATGTTTGATTATTTATGATAATTCGACAAAAACTAAACAAAAACTGTTCATCCCCATCATATTCCATCATTTGATGGTTTACATTTTCATCACAATGAATATCTCAGTCTTCCAAAAGTGCAAGTTACCAATATTACTCACACCCTACCAGCCCATTTCATTTCCTCAACATCCATCGTGCCTTTACATTAAGCAACGTTGCTATTAAACCCGCTTTTGTTTTTCCTGACCTGTCAACCCTATTTCAAGCTGTAAAAATGTTCCACTTTTCATTGCATCCTCACTGAACTTTTATCTCAGCAACAATCTTTCCTCATGAGCAGATTGAAAGGCTATAATTATTTTGAAAAAAACTCAAAGTGTTAGTCAGAATCGATAAGCCAAGTTACTGGCTTGAAGCACATCGTTGCCATTAGTCCTTCTGCCCTAAAATCATGTAACCTCACTGCCCTCGTTCCCGGTGCATCAATGAAGAGGCTTGCACATTCCTCCCCAGCAACAAGGGGTGCCGAGCGCACTCAATTGTGGACGCCGCTTAATTCGGTGCGTCCCCCTACCTCTCTCGTCCCTCCCCTCCCCGCAGCTGCCCCCACCCGCGGACTGTATGTTTCTTTGTTGCTCCCATGCGCTCCAAGTTGTTGCCTTCTCTGATTTAAGCAATGTGTGGGAGGCAGGGAGGGTTGAAGGGGAGGGGAAAACTGACGGCGGGAGGAGGAAAATAGAGCCTCGGAGCGAGAGCGACTGGAGCGATCGGACTCGACCGCAGTGCGCGCCACGCGACATCACTGTTCGGTTATCTCGTACGCGTTATGTATTCCGTCGGAAAGTACAGTGACTTACGTCAGTGACGAAAGCGTGAGCTTTTTTCGGCCAAATGGATAAAATTGTGTTCGCCAACTGGTGCCCAGTGACTAGTGCCCGCTGGTGTTTGTGCTAACTTGTTCTCCGTCCTCTTCTATTTAAATATACACGTATATGTATATATAAAAGATATATATATTTATATATAAATATATATATAAATATATATACAGAGTTTATACATATTCATAGGAGTCCTTAAGGATTGTTGGTTTACTTATTGAGCTTAAGGATATGCCGGACCGTTTTGGCGGCTCAGAAACAGCAACAACCCAGCAATCGCTTGGTGCCGATTGACCAGCGCCTTGCTAGACCAGCGCTAAGCTCCCTTGGGCCACGGAGTGTGATCTTTTGGCCCCTGAAATGGCGTACAAGTATCGCGAGGAAATCGTTGGCAAACGATTTCTCTCGGTTAGCGGGTTCTCCAAACCGAAGGTTAATAAAATCGCTCATTGGGGCTGGCGCGCTGGGGTCATACGCGCTGCCACACATAGAGACAACTTCTGTCACGACCTACAGGTAATTTCGATCAAACACATCGCTAATGGGAGTTACTATTAAACTTTCAGTTGAATTTCATTTTACCACTTTTAAAGGGATTTGTTCGGGTTAGGAGCGGGGAGGGGGAGGGGGGGGGGACTAATTGTTTTAGAACTTTCATTT
>JABFQD010005315.1:0-10834 GCA_022817045.1 Psix sp. ZL-2020
ACAAAAAATTTTAGTTAATTTTATAATGAGAAATCAAACTCTCATCAAGGATATGTTTGACCATTTTTAGGTTAGTTAAGGAACTTTATAAAATGCGTTGTCTTGTAAAATAATATTCAAGTTTAATGAGTGTAGATAATTTCTTTATTTATAGGAAAATATAATAACATGTTTTTTTATTTTGCAATATTTAATTTTGGTGTATTTTATGTAAGCATTTTTTTCTCACTTCGAAAACGCCTGTTCAAACGACAATGCCAAATACAAAATAAAATTATTCATTTTTGTTTTGAAATGTGTAATAAAAATGAGAAAATCAATGTACAATATTTAAATTTAATTTTAATATTGTAAATATATGTAACTCAAAAAATAAGCGATAAAAAAATCGATACTTTTGACTGGGACATCCTCTTGAGAAGATTTCGAAGTCGATTGATTTTTTCATTTTATTATGCATTTCAAAATGAAAATGATTTATTTCATTGTTTATTTGGTATTGTCGTTCGTATAAATGTTTACGAAGTGAAAAAAACACACTCGCATAAAATATACCAAAATTAAGTCTTTTCAAAATAAAAAAAATATGATTTTGTATTCTCTCATAAATAAACCGATTTTCCATAAAAAAAACATCACGCTCGTTAAACTTGATTATTATTTTACAAAACAACACATTATAAAAAGCCCTTAACTTAATAACTGGTTTGAAATCTCTTTAATTGACTCTTTCTGGTTCATATGAGTCCCATCATTGCTTCAAAATTTTGATGATGCAATAATTCATTTTGGCGCATCACTCAGTGTTCTCAAGATTCATATAGACTCTCTGTTCGATGAAGCCTGCGTCTTCGCTTGTATCTTTGAAATTAATAAAATTTTACTTCAAAATATCATTCCACACATCATAAACAATGATTTCGCGAAAGAAAAAAAAAATCTTTTACTCAACGAGGTAAATATATCCTGAATATTTAAATTACAAGAACCTACAAACATGTCCTTTTTATGACAAAATATAAATTGTTCGAAATAATTGTTCTGAACGTTTTTTCATGTTTTTGAATTAAAATAATGTAAATAATGTAAACTATCATTCAAATTAAATCTATAATTTTATATGCAGTTTAAAATGTTTGTGTATATGTAAAATTTTTTAAAATTAAAACTTTGTTTCAATTAGTTTGAATGAAGTATTATTATGTGTTTGACTCAAATTTTAAACAACTGTGAATTCAGAAAATAGTTTTCTTAGAAAGTTTATTTAATTTTAATTTTTAGAAACTGCACAAACGGAACGCTTTAAAGTTGTAACATTATATTCGTTTATTAGATAGAGGAAATTGTTTTTCATAAAAGGTGTTGTTTGCTATAAATTATGTTATACAAATTCAATAATAATTTTTCTCAACATTACTTCTAATATACCTAAAAAAGTATTGATTTTTGGGTTCTGAAAAAAATTATTTATTAATATTAAATATTTATTTGAATACTTTTAATATATAATTTTTAAGTTTATGTTAAATGAAAATCAGTTTGTTTCAGTTTTCTTAAAAAAACTTTCTATAGATTTTAAAGTTTTATGAAATAATGATATTTAATGCAAAAATCATAATTCATAATGTTAAAATACTTTTTTTAAATATAATAATACTAAAATACTGAAATATTCAATGGAGCTAAGAAATAGAATATTTTAATCTCAAATGATATTATTGCATTTCTTTTTAGGCAAATGAAGAACAGATTTTGTCGTCAAAAGTTTAAAAGAGTTCTGTCTTTTTTTGCAATTAGAATCTATCAATATCGCCATCTTTTAAAAGCATCAAATTGTAATGAAATTGATACGCGCATTTGCGTTATAGGTTTCTCTGCTGATAATGTAGAAATTGGCTAAAATATCAAAACATGCGCCGACAACGACAAGACGACGTTTTATACTTGTAGTAGTGTCGACTGGTTTCGTCTTCTGTCCTTTGATCGGAAACTTTTGCTGCGAAAGGTTAGTTCACATTTGATATCCATTTGAATTTGTTGAATTTCGCGACTGTTCAGTAAAATTCGTATTCGCCGGCTAGTTCGAATCTTTACCTCAGTCTTTAGCTCTTAATTCGGTAATTATGTAACATTTTCAAATCACTTGAAAACTGAATTCACAACTTATCTTCCACGAGGCAAGTCGGCCCAATTCTAGCACTTTCCTCTTCGCTATATGATAGATAATATTTCCATAGCTACTATTCCAAAAATAACATTTTTCTGTCAACTGCAATTTTTTCATCGCAATTTCATCCCTTTCTGAAATAAGTGTTGAGTTTGCGCAGAAGGTTTATGTTATTAAAGCTCACGAGAAATTTCGATGACTTTAGTTTTGTTTGACTTTTACTTTCTTTCAGAATAATAACTTTCATTAATTTTAATTCGATTAAAAAATCGAATTTACTGTTGTGAATCCAATTAAAAAGTATAAACTGTTGTACATGACAAAAACAAAACATTGTTTTGTTTGAAAAGAAAATTGAGTAATATAAATATAATAAAAGAAAGCTGTCATACACCACTAGCTGGATACCTTCATATAGCATATATTACAAATGATCGCAAGTAAACAACAAACAAAATGTGTCTCAACATTTTTGTCTATATATCTAGTCGGCCAAAAGTTATAAAAGAATGATTCGATGATTGACAGAAATTAAAATCAAAGAATTCGACCACGAGTACTGAACTGCTATTTTTACTGAACAGCCTATTTTAAACGACTCTTTTCATTCTTGACATATATAATTAATTTATATCTCTTACATAAATTGGACTGCCGATTTTTAATATTAGATCTACGTCTGTATTAAGTATAAATTTATTATATTATTCTTATCTCTATTAACTGTCATAAAATTTCCTACTTGTCAAATTTTTCATTCATCTTTCAATGCCATTCTGTGATTCAGATATGAAACATATCGACTTGGAAATTCAGCACCGAAGGTCAAGACATACTTGTTAAAAAAAAAAGACCAAATTTGATATATTACTGTAACATTTTTTATCCTTTTTCAATCATAAAAGATGCCATAAAATGTTAGATTAATTTGTTTTTTCTAAACATCGTGTTTTGGTTTATTCCACAATGCAAAATTTAATATTCTTTGCGAATTTATTACAGCGTTGCATTTTATGGCGCAACACCGTGTAAAACTTTCTGTTACATTGGTTATCCGTGGCGTTGAAATGTCAGATTCACAAATTTGATATTTGTGATGCAAAAACATCTATGATGCGTAAATCCATTTTTATATACTAATAAATATGTATTCGAACAAAAGTCTAACAATTTTCATTATTAAAATTGCATAATCATTTTGATAGTACAAAAAGCAAAAAAATAAATGTTACTTAATATTATCTCCAGACTTAGATGTACGTCAAATGTATTTTTCATGCCTTTTCTCCCGGAGAATTGCTCTCATTAAGTCATAGATAAAACTGCAATAGTAGAATTTAAAATTTGACAAGTTTTACGCGATAAGTTTGTATCATTATTGGCTCTAATAAAATTAATTCTAATTTCAGTATATCTGGGCTCAGCAAGAACAATGTACTGGACAAGACCGGCATTATATTCTTTAAGATTTTCATGGCTTCAGGTATTTTTTATAATTATTAAAATATTACTACTAATTACACTGTTTTTAATTGCTTTTTACTTTGAATTTAAAATATAAAGAAATTCACATTTATCAAAAGTTTAATTAGTGTTGAAAATTTGCGTTATAAAGAAATATGAATTATGTGTATTATTTGTAGAATTTGGCAAAAAATTTTGTTTCATTGTTCTAACTCATTACTTAATTAATGAATATTAAATGCCGATTATTTTAGATAAAATTATTCTAAACCCTGACATACTCTTCATATAATCATTGAAATATAAATTGACGCTAAATAACTTTATTAATTAATTATTATTGGATTAATTAGTTACATTAGCAATTTAATATACTGAGACCAATTAAAATGTAAAATAAAAATTAAGAATACATGAAATACAGAAATTACTTAATCTACTTCTTATAATTCCAAATTGAAAATAAAATTATTTTACTTTTCACGCTTAATGTTTATTGTGACTATATACGCCAACTTACAATACTGCGCAAAATGATTTGCAATAATTTAAAAATAATTAATTAAAGTATAATTATTTATATAAATCAATTTCAATACAAGATGTATATATCGTCATATTGCCTTAAAGTAATGCCAATTGAATTATTTATTACAAAGAAAAATGCATGCAATATTATTCTAATAATTGTAAGTTCGGAAATAAAGTATCTTTTATGATCGGCAAATGCAAAATATTAACCATTTTTTATCCTGATTTTTTTCTTTACAGAATAATGCCTCTTCTCTTTTTCGGAAATCTCACATGGATGTCGAAACATTATCTACTTTCGTCTTAGCCACTGCAGGACTTTCTATGTCTATTTATTGTATGCTCCAAATGCAGAAAACTCCATCACAACACCGCACACACGTCGTCAGCAGTCTCCGCAGACTCGTGTACTCTGATTCAAATCATAAATTATTGAAGGACAATGATCGCGTAAATATGAATGCTTGAGTGTTTAAAATACGAACAAATACAACCGGGTCGACATTACAATCCATTTCAAGAAGGAAATAATCACGAATAAGCAATAGCACGGTTTTACCAATGCAACCCAACGATCGAGGATAATACAAGAATAAACGACTGATAGTCATAAGCGAAGTTGTTCTATGTGCGCGAAAAAGCCAAGAATTTATTTATTATCAGCGCACTCAATTTTATTTTCGATTTTTAAAATAAATTGTAAATCGAATTAAACTTGAAAGCGAAACATCGAATTGTTATTATAGCGAATTTGTGTGGTGAAAGATCTCGAAGCTAGAATTTGTGCGTATCATCATCGCAATTGTAGATCACGTCGAATAATTTTTTAAAAGTATTTATTCAATTACGTTATTTCTACGGTAGATCATCCTTAGGATAAATCCTGTCGAGAAAATTACTATTACAATAACAATATATAATATATTGCACGTCGTAGGATCTATTAAATAAAATAAAAAAAATGTTATACAGTATACATTAATAGACTTTTTATTGATACCTGTTCATTAATATATATCTATCTATGTGTAGTAAATATAATTCTTGTTTTAAATTTGAGAAAAAGAAAAATCGTCTTAAATTAATGATCAATATCATTATGATTGAAAAGAAAAATTATTTAGGATGTTATAAAACAGAAGAAAGAAATCTCTGCTTAACATATACATTTATTTGTAACCATGATACAGCCTCACATTCATGCTTTATTTCAATTTTTGCATTTTCTCTTTCACACTCGTGTTTTCAAAATCCAATGTTATGAAAGCACAAAATATCATAGAACACAACTGTCATAGCTTTTTCATTCGATAAAAGTTTCTTGAAGTTTAAATAGTGTGATCGTTCATCAGCAATATTTATAATAGATACAGCAAAATTCAAAGCATAACACTTTCTATGTTATTTTGTGCAGTCAATTTGACTTACAATAATTGAATCTCCCACAAGCGTTGAACAAACTGTTGTTTAACTTAATCAATCTCACAGGTTGCTCGATTCATTGTACAACAGAATGAAAACTAATCAAAAGCTCGGATCCCGAGACTATTTTATTTTTATGCGTATAAAAAAACCTTGATAAAGAATAAAATTGGCGTACAATCGCGAAGACAATGTGTTTCAGGCTTTGCACATATTTTATCACAGTTTCGTTTAAAAATTAAGTCATTGTCAAGAAGCGATTGTTCGTTTGTTTCCAGTTACAAAGATTTCTTTTTTAATTTAACTTTTTCTTTGACAAATATTGAATTCGCTTAACAAAAACAATTAAATACTTTTAACTGTAAGAAAAACATTTTTAAACAAATAAACATCATTGAATAACAAATAATCTCGAATTCCTTGTTCAACATTCATCAAAGGAAAAGAAAAAAACGAAACACTAAGGCTAGTTTTTGGCATATTTGTACGTCAATTCCGCATGTTTTTTATTGTTCTTTGGAAAGCTTAATTAAAAAATTGAGTTGAATCGAGCCGCCCGGAAATTCGAGACCGGCTCTCGGGATTAAAAAAGGGAAATAAAAATGACAAATAACAACCGTATACTTCGAGAAAAAGCCGATCCCGAGAATTAACTACGAAAATGTAACCCTACGAGAAAACCCCACAATATCGCATGCTCAAATTCTAAGACGGTTTGTTCGAAAGAAGCTATGTTTGAACGATCTCATGAATATTATGTTCGCAAGTCTTCGATTTCGTTTTTGTATAAAGAAATAGTGGAAGAAGAGCTGGTTAGTTTTTACTTTTTGTACAGTGAACGAAGAAAGCATGAAATCTGCCGAACCATCATTGACGCGAAGTGATTTCTCTACGTTTGTACTATTATTTTCCTTTTATCTTTATCATTCAATATTTTTTATGTATACAAAAAACGTCTCAATTACCTATAGATTAATATCGTATTTTAGTTGAAATTGATGAGAAAAGTCTTTGCTTCAACGCAGGTTCGATAACATTCGCACTCTTTGCGAATCATGATTAAATATAGTAATGTACAGGAAATACAAACGCAATAGTCTAAGAATTCATTCTGTAATAATATTTATATATATTTATATGTATATATATATATAATATATATAATATAATAGGATCACTTTATCAATAAAAACTATGGACTTAAAACTGTAGTTCGGTAGCAAAATATTACATTTCGTTCCTGTAAATCGGAACGAGCCAATCGGTACGACTGCGTTCTTAAGGGATAATTGTTGTTATGGCCGACGTTGCAACGAATTTAATCGAAACTGCGGCCTAACATCGATAATTTTATATCATGACTGTTTATGTGTCGATCCTTTGCTGCTTGTTAACACAATGATTCAAACATAATAGTGTGTATAACTCAAACTCGTAAATAAAAACACATTTTAATTTTGTTCTTAATTTAATTTTTTAAGAAAATTTCACTTTTTTCTTCCTTTCTTCTTTTTATTTCTTAATTTTTTTCAATTTTGGTTGACGAATTTATTCATCAATTAATTTTTAAATTTTGACATCACTTTTCAATGTCTCACTTTTGCATCGAATCAAATCACCAGGTAACATCTCAAATGTCCGCAATAGAATTTTGAAAGACGCCAAATAATGTAATATAAATTTTTGCTGTAATAAAATAGAATCTCCTAACACGATTATAATAAGTCTTTTCGTAAATAAGAATTCCCATTCCTCCATATTTCATGTCCCTAAAATTAGCAATATATCTAACATCTCTTTCCAATCAAAAATAAAGAAAACGCATGGTTTATATTTTTTGATCACGATGTGCGTTAAATATATTGCATATAAAAACCATATCTCCGTAACTTCAATTTCGAAACGACAATCTTCACATTTTTATTTAATCCATTTATTTTATTTTTGTCTGAAAATGTGAAGTCGGCGAAAGAATTTTGACCAAAACGTTCCAATGAATCGCTTTTTTCGTCAAACGAAAATTGTCAAATTTTTTAAAGAATCGCTTTATGCATGATGACTAGCGACAAAAAATTTCGGTAGGCACGATATCTTTATAAATAGTTTGCACGTTCAACAATAAAGCTCTCAAAAAAAGTTGCCGCTCAGCTGACTTATCGAAAGAAAAGACAAATGTCGCCCCAAAAGGTTGTGCGAGCAGCCATTTGCGTTATTTTTGTTGGATAAAAAAATAAATCGAAACACAAAGTACACTTTCTTGCTTGAAATTATGGAATTGACATGAACATGACAATCGATCTTGCTCTAATTTCTACGACTTATCATCAACACACAGTTGCTTATCTCCTTAATTAAAATATCGATTCATTTCGATAAGACACGAGAATACGTAGAAATAATGACAAGCCGGAAAAGCTTGTCTTGACTATTTGTTTTTTCGTGTATTCTACGAATTCCTTGCGCATTGCCTGATTCCCGAAGCCTTGCTTTTCAAATGTCACATATGGTGAATTCGTAAAATATGCCGTATATTTATTTCGGCTTGTAGGTACGTGTCGTTTATCACTTATAAACATTCAAAATCCTGTGATTTCTTTGATAATCAAAATAAATAATTCTTTCTATTAAATTTAGAAAATGGACAAAATAAATACGATCAGAAATAATCAGATATTTTTGTCAATACGCTAATTCTTTAAAACGTTGTCAATTAAATTTGTTTTTTATTAAAAAATAAAATTCATCAAGAAAAAATAACAACATGTTTTGAAAGTTCATTTACAACACTTTTCTGATGTACAACATATAGTGCTAAGACAATAAGAATGAATTTTCGATAATTTGTTATAAAAAGGTAAGGATAGATTTAATAGAAAGGAAGGAGTATGAAACTGTAAAAATAGAAAAAGAACGACAAGTTTTATAAAAATGCTTTTGAGTTTGTAAACCCGGGGAAAAACAACGAAATTTCATTCATATCGTCAGGACTCTATCGATTAAACGAAAACTTTGATTTGCGGTTTGACAATAGGTCAAACTCGAATATCGTGGTTCGCACGATAAATGCAAGTAACAAACGATGTTATCGAAAAAGTGTGAATATTAATTGTTGGCATCGTTCAATCGCTACTTTAAGCTCGGTTGTGGTTTCGCACACGACTTTGAACTGACCCAAAAGACCTCATTCATAAAAAAAAGTTTCTCAAAAAACACTATATAAAAGTTAATAAAAGGATTACAAACACTTTGTAAAATCTCGTTTCATTTGTAACAATAAATAAGAAAAGCTGCCAAAAAAGCTTCGACCTTCTGAGTCAGACGTCAAGGTCCAAAATCGATAGATAACTTGGCTACAAAGCACTATCGTGGATGAATAGTCCGAAGTATAAAAACAGATGGCGCTGTCGTTGGAGCTCAAACTGAAGGCATAGCTGCGCTTGCTAATTTTTTTTCGTTTTTTGCGGTTGTTAGTTAGTTTGTATCGAGTACTTTGTCGTTGCGTATGGCTCCTTAAGACATGGATGAGCAGGGCAAGCGCGGCGATCCCATTTGCGTGAGCACCCGATCAAGCCACTGTAAAGGTCCATTAAGATGGAGCTCGATCCAGCAAGGAGTCGACGTCACCGTTTGGCGTCGATACTCCGCACCCCAACCTTTTACGAAACTCATCCTTATTGTGCACATTCGAGTCAGCTGATATACTGCCTCGAAACCCTGCGACACCGACTGTGATAGCAAAGCTGCAAATTCTTGGTTGTTGAAGATCTTTAGGTTGCATCCTGAAATTAATAAACAAATATCAATATAGAATTTGTGTTGATTATACTTTATAAACTGCTCTTAAAGCAGATTTAATGTATATTATAAAATATTTATATTTTGTAGTAATAATGTATATCATAACCATGAATAGTTTATATTGTTAATAATAATAATAGTTTGTATTGTAAACAGTCTAGACTTTTTAATAATTTATATTATCCTTTGAATATAATTATTAATTTGTTTGTGAACTTTCATTAATTTTGAATCATCTAAAAAATAACTTATTCCTATTATAAAGCATATATGTAATATCATATTATTGAAATACAAAGCACAAGACGCGCTGATTGATAAATTATATAATTTGTTGAGTTAATATTTTTTACTTTATAAATTTGTTACTTATTCATCATTATCTGTTATTTGTTTGAATGTATTTTGATGGAAATAAAGTTGCTAAGAACTGCTAAAAGAATATTCTATAAAATTTGTTGTCCAAAATATATATAATGTCTACACACAAGCAGATTTCTATAAAATTAATTTGCTCCTAAAATTTTTTTTTTGGTATTTAAATTCAGATTCTTGTTATAAATTGTTTTGTCTTACAATATCAATAATACTTGCTAGTTTTCAATGATGAAACGAAAAATTACCTGGTGGTATTTTGCAAACAGTAGCTGGATGCCAGCCATAGCGTTGATTGCAATTAGGACTTTGAACAAAAATACTTGAATCTGAGAGACATTCAGCAAAAACTTCGCCACCAATGTAATAGAGTCGAACACCTTTGCCGATATGCCGCCTTGTTTGTTCGACTACGGTGTTACGGTTCACGTTCGACAGCAGACCTAGACAAAATCGCTCTGAATTGCTGGGATCTGTGAAACCATCTACTGTTATGCTTGGCTGTGATGCATGAAAAGTTTCGCCCACTCGTGTGTTCAATTCATAGTAACTTATAGAACACCTAAAAAAAGGTTCTTTGTTAATTAGAAATATACTGAAAACATTTTCAACGTCAGAAAATGTTTATTATTTAATATTACAAAATAATTTTGGATTTAATCTTAGCTGCATGTTCCAAATAAATTAATCAAAACTAATTTGTAATTTCAATATAAAAGATTTTTCAAACATTAAAATGGCTATAATAATTTAAAAAAAAGATAAGACTATCCGTAGAATGTAATAAAAAGAGAAGTTAGAATAGAAGTTAGAGTGTTAACATTATGTATAAAAATATTCTTGGTTTAAATTTCTATAACATAAATATTATTAATTGATTTTTATAAATTTTTTTTTAAATTTTGTACAAAATTGTTCACAATTGAAATTTATTACTTTTAAAAATATGAAAATAATTTACCAAAATGCAGGCTCGCAGTACATGACTGGCTGGGCATCAACGGGACTAGGAGACAGACGCGACAAAGACATGTTATCATTATGATCCATGTTATCACCATCTTCGCTTATGTAACC
>JABFQD010005316.1:0-10832 GCA_022817045.1 Psix sp. ZL-2020
TATATTACATTCTTCTATAGTCATTCTTAATTACTAGAAAGAAGAACTATCTCGTTTATTCCAAAATTAACGAAACCATCTGAATGTTGTTTTTCGTTTTTGTTCAGTATTTATATGATAACAATCTGTCACATTATACGCAAAATATAGATTTATGAAAATTATATAAAATAAATTTACATAAGATAATTATAATTTCTTTAAAATCAATTCACATTAGAAATAGAAATTATAATTATCTTATGTAAATTTATTTTATATAATTTTCATAAATCTATATTTTTCTAATCATATTTTTTAACAATTATATTTATAAAATCATAAATTTAAAAGAACCTACTAATTCATTTTTGTTTTATATACAAAAATACAAGGTTTTAATGTTGAGCGGCAGAGCTGAAAAGATCGTATAGAAGTTTTGAGCTTAAAAAGATCAGTAACACGGAAGTATTTGCTTCGTCGATGAATTTCTCTAGAAGAAAAATGTAGAGATAATAAATGAAATATTTCTTTATCTCTACATCAATAAAGTCAAAAGCAATAAAACAATAAGAGAAATTACATGAATACTATACGTTATGATTACTTTTCTATGTAAAATCCAAACTTTAAGGCGATTTTCATTTATTAACTGTAAATATATATTATCCAAATCGATAATGTATATCGCTTCGTTTATCCCGATACATATATAGTTAAATGACCGGTGTTTCATAACGTAACCTAGTATCAACAGAAACGGTTAACTATATAAAAGTTGTCAAATAATGCACGAGAGCACTATTGTATTCTTCGAATGTAAAAATTCTACCCTTTTTATTCACCATATTTTTTTTCAATTACATTTCATACATCTAGTAAACTAGTTATTTTTTCACATCAGTAATAGTTAAGGTTTCGCATATATGTATACACATATATGCATATGAATATGTTTATATATTGTCAAAAAACATGGCAGAAAGAAAAGTACATTAAAATTTTATTTCGTAGGAATAAAAACAATGTACAGATAGCCATTTGAACAGTATAAACAAGCTGATATAAACTAATTAAGCAACTTATTTGAAGGTAAAAAAATTGTAATGCAAATAACCTATATCTTTCATCAAGCTCATGTTTATTTTAAAAATAAATACACTTGTAGCATCTGATATTAAAGCGTTAATTGATCGACGTTTGTTTTTGACATATTTATTTAAAAATTCAAAAATATTATGGTATTCATAATTCCAATATTTGATGTAACATGGTAGAAATGCATGTACATTCATTTTAATTTTAAATATCTTGCACCTATGGTATTAGCGCTCACATGATCATTTATTTTATATTTCAACTGAAATTTTATGAAATTTGAATATTACTGCTTCTGAAAATGAAGAATTTCCCATTTTATTCTCCGCTTATAAGAATAAGATTTTTTTTTTCATTGTTCGTAATTCATAAACGTCTTTGAATACAATTGTTTTCGTTTAATTAAAACACTGATGAAAAAACTGGTATTGTTAAATAAGAGAGTATTAATTTATAAATGATTTATATATAACGCTTCAAATGCGAATTAATGTATCTAAATTTATTGATATTCTAATAAACATGTGAATAAACATATTTCCATGCACAGAATAATAAAGTGATTCCTGAGAGAATAGTATACTATCAACTCTTTTTGTGAATTTGTCGAGAATATTGGTAAATCTAGTTAATAAGAAACTATATCTTATATATTTTTTAAACATTAAAGTATTATCATATAAAACGCTTTTAACTCATCTTAAAATTTGACGGACTGTAAAAAATTCATCATAACAACAACGTAGTCACGTGAAATTCACAGTATTAAAACTAAAAATGTATATATGCATTAAAAATGGATAATACATATATGCGGAATATATATGTTTTTAATAAATGTATATTTAAAATATATGCAACATATAATTCTTCTCATTTAGGACTGTTTGATTCGAAAAAGTAATGTTTAGAAAAATCATTGTACCTATATTAAAAATCAGTGACAATCAGAATCTGACGATTTTTTTATTTAGTATAAATTGCTATATATTTTAAGTCGTATCTATCTTTGTTAATAAAACTTTAATGCATAAAGAAACATTTTTAAACAAAGTTTAAATATGTAAGAAGTAAATATATGTAGATATCAAGAAAATATGTACAATTAAAAAGCAAAGATTATTTAAACGTGATTCGATATTTGACTTTTTATAGCCATTGAACGTATGAAATTGTAAATCAATTTTCAAAACTTATAATTTCAATGATGAATGTATCATTCAATGAAATTGAGTACGGTGAATGAAAATGATATCAGATTTATTAATCATGTAGCTATTCGATAAACATGATTGTTAAATAATTCCCAACATCATTGAACTGTTTACTGAGAAAATTTCTAGACCATATATGATCGACTGATGAATATATCACTTATTATGGAAGTTGAATTTATGAATGATTAATAACTGTGATTTTCAATTTTTATAATCTCAATAACTCTTAAAAAATGGGATTATGAAATAAATTGTTATTATAAAATAATTGTTAACGAAATCCTATTAATTTAAAATAATAACATATAAAATGTATGATAAAAAAACACTTTTTTATTATATAACGTTTCTTTTGTAATTATACTTAACAATTAACGTGACTATGTCTGAAACTCATTTTTTTTATTTGATATATGTTATTCTATCAGCGTTACCTATTTCACAATATTTAAAAATTCCATGGTTTACTTATAATGTAAATACTCTTCTCTCAGATTCCACAGAATCATGTTACGGTTTATAATTGATTATTATTTTCTTGATTGACTAAATGTTATTCAATCATATCACACACGCATGTATATATAAAATATTATTAATTTATCTATTATATACACATAATTAAATATTTTACTTATAAACAATGATGATAAATAAATAATAAAATATAAATATTTAACAAAGTTTCATTTAGTTTAATTATTTAGTTGATTTACCGAAAAAATGGGTAGTTCTGCAGATATTTTCTATTTGTAAATATTTATATACCCATTTTCATGAAATAAATAAATGATTTTTATTAAAAACATACCCTTTTACAAGCAATATTTAGTTTGCATTTTAAAAAAGTGCAAGCTCAAGTATTGTGTTAAATGCAATTTAAAAAACTTATTCATTACATGGTATTTCATATAACTCGGTTATAAATCATTATTATTTTATATGATTGCAGAAAACACTCAAAACAGATTGATGAGATATACAGTATAACTTTGATTCATAATAAAGTTACATAAAATATATTTTGAAAGTTGTTTTTTGTGGGTACATTTAATACAATGTTTGAGTTTACATTTTATTAAAGTGAAAATGGTAAATTTCTTGAACTAGGGTAAACAAATTTGTTTATTTTTACAAACACTACACATTGACTAATAATTAAGAAAAACGCTGGAAACATAATTGATCTTGTATCAAAAAATTGTTTAAGAAACATAAAACACTCCATTGTTATCACTTTTATTCGTTCTGAATGTTATTTAATTAAAAAAAATCAATTATTTCAATTGTTATGAAATTTAATAAACATATAAGTCTGAAATAAAGGTGATTGTAGGTCACATTTAAATTCATGGATCAGCGATATGAAAAAGTCATTTTCGTTACGTTTTTATTGATATTATACCTTATAAAAATATTTATGAGAAAATTAACATTTCAAATAACGATAAACTTATAAAATATCATTTTTTATGATGTAGTAATTATAATTAATAATTGTCTTTATGATTATTGTTTTGCAGTAGGTAATTAATCTTTCTGCAACGTTCATCGTTTTTGTTAGTTTTAGTATTCTTTTGTATCTTTAAAATGTCGCAGACGCTTAAAATGTTAAGATTTTTTGAATTCTGTTTTTAAAAAGTTCTTTCTGCATATGCAGATTTACAAAATTTCCTGCATTTTAATGTCATCAATATAAAATGTTTTTTCATTTACGAATTGAAAAAGACATTATTATTATTATTAAACATTTGCATTACTTACTTAAAATCAAATCAGCGGCATATAAATGCATCTGAATATGCACTACATATTCGGATGATTTTGTTAGCATCAGTAGATAATGCAAATTAACGTTCGATTTACTTTAATTTCTCTTACTTAACTACACTTAACTGAACAATTTATTTTAATGATCATTATATCGGTTAGTGAAGTTTAGTTTGGACAATTCAAAAAATAAAACTAAGTATGAAAATGGTTTAACTCAGGTGTATATAAAATAATTTCTTCTTTTTTCTTTTTGTTTGAAAAATTGTCTACTTGAGACTACGGTCAACGTGCATAATTACAGTTTACAATTACCGCTTTTGAAAGTTACTACGATAGAATTTATGGTAAAATAGAGGTTTAAAAGATTCTTTTACAATCATTTTAAAACTACTATTTATGAATATAAAAACTATATATTTATACAAAAAAAAGTCTGATAAATTATTAACCTTCGCCAGCTGATAATATTATCTGCGAGTTATAAATTACAATAAGAATATTAAATATCACAAAAATTTGACTGAACATAATATTATATGAATGACCTTGTTAGAGCAGGTAGACGCCATTAATTATTAAATAAAAGCTAAAAATAATAATTTCATTAAATATAAATGGAAAGTTCAATAATAAAATAAACCTGAAAAACATTGAAAAGAATATGTATTATTTTTAGTTATTTTTTGCGTAAAACCCAATTTATATCGATCTGCTGAAAAGAAGTATATTTAAGGAAAAAATGTGTGTGTATGTTGGTAGTTATAAAGTTTTTCTGAGTACTACATTATACAAATATTGTACGTATCCTAAATGGTGCATCTCATTATGAGAACTTTAATTAAAAGCTTAACTAGTTATATAAACATTTTTGTGCGAATTTCTTTATAATAGTGATAATCGAAGCAGCTAAAGTTTAACATGTTGATATCCAGAAGACATTGATGTATTACTAATGTATTTCTGCCAGAATTTACGAAACACCTTTTAGTAGAAGAAAGTCAATTTCTCGTTAATGAATCATCGGAAAATGAACCTTTGTTGAAGCAATATTTTATCCATCATTTGGTGATAATTTAAAGTCCTTAAAAGTTTGGCAAGAAAGTATACTAACAAATACTGTTCTCAGTAAATATGTATATATATGAATGCAATTTGATTATTGAGGATTTATGTGGCAAATTATATGTACCTAAGAGAGATATAATAAAATAGATTTACTGTGGTAGAAAATGCCAACAAAATGTTATTCAATTACATTAGCTTTGAATATCTATATTCAGTGACATAAACACGATATACCTATCAACAGTAGCATTTGTTTTGTTACACTTTAAATTGTTTGGTAATATCATTAAATGTCATAAAAGCAATCAAATTCTACAACGTAAATGAACTTCGAAAATGACATCTCTTTTAGCTGATAGATTTTTTTGAAAAGTGTAGTAAAAAAGTATGGTGGATTTGAATCAACCTCATCTAACTAAATTCAATTAATTAAAACGAAATGAAGTTGAAACAATTACGTTGTATGATTCAAAAACTGAATTTTACCGACTATTTTGGTTTATTCAACCGAATCTCAATTTTTTCAATGTGAATACAACAGAAAAAATAGAACATACATATAAAGTTACAGAATTGATATTTTATTTCAATTAAAAGTGATATGCCAATTTAGAGACAGAAACATTAATAGGCTGCAGCAACGAGTTTATTTATTCTATTAATATTTCACAAAAGTTCAATAAAAAAAACAGCGTTTTAACAAAATGGCCAATTTCACTCTTAATAAATTACCTAGAATTGAGAGACAAGAGTTAGCCGACGGTATATTATGGTGGGCAAATACCGACATTGCGGCAAATACCGCCGCAATTTTAACATTCAAAAATCAGCTTTTACTGATAAAAAGTGAGAACATAACAAAATAAGTGAAAAATACGAAATTTCTAGCGAAATCCAAGCGTCGGCCGATAATTTGACTAAATCATGATTTTCAATAACACGTCCGTATGTATCTGTCGAGTAAAGTGACGTAGGTATATTATAATGAAGTGGACCATTCATGTCCAGGCGTTTTAGCATGTTCTCAAGATCTATATCTATAGTTGAAATCTATTGAATATAATTTATGCGCGATATTTCGCAGTGGAAATCTGTTTCTAGAAACAGGTTAAAAGTGATCTTTAAATTTAGTTTAATTACAGAATTGTTTTAACAGGTCCGTGTAGAATGAATTTGTTCAAACTACTAGGTAGTTTTAGTATCAAGCATCTTATTATGCAGGAAAAAGTAAATTTCAATGTACGAAACCTTTTCTCGTTTTACTTCGTTTTATCGTTTACCTAAAGTGAACCTAAAGAGATCAGCTTAATTCATGAGAAGAATACAGTGCATGTGTTAGAACTATTAGAACTGTACTAATTGTATTCTAATCGTAAAATGTTATCATACTAAACTTTGAGGTTTCTAGAGCACATTATTAGATCAGATTTAGCAGAATATACACACTTTCGTCCTCTATATCGGAAGTCAATGTTTCATGAATAGGAACAGGGATAAGTTATTACACCGAAAAGTCCAGTAATTCAAAGTCAAGTTCCGATAATAACTTAACAAACTGGGCAGCACGCATGAAAAAAGTTAAGAATGAAAAAAGCCGGAAAATAGAATTGTATTCAACCCGTTGTCGTTTCTTATCCGCACAAGTTCGGTTTTATTATTCAGATTTAAAAAGTTAGAGTGAACATGTTTTTTTGTCGCGCACAATTTCTTTGCAATTGGATGTCATAACTACGAGCGTAAAACAATCTGCAGAAAACCTTTAACCAATTTGACCGTTTTTCGGCGCTTTTCTCTTGACAATCTATTACATTTTTAGTGCTCACCAAAGGTAACAAAACTCACCCGCAAAAAGCAAACTCAAAGTTAGAAGGACGCCCTTCATTGTTGTAAGTGTCATCAAGTGTTCAATGCCCGCATCGTCAAGATGTTTATTTTTCAGTTTTAACTTGGTCTCTTTTTCGTTCAACTGTTTTCTGCCCTTCCGCAATTGTTTATCTTAATCCATTGCTCTATCACAACTGTCACCGAAATCCAGCTTGATATATAACTCACTATCACAGCTCCACTTCTTTATCACTTATCGTATATCTAATACATTTTAACCGAATATCAAAGCCACAACTATTTCTCGTCCTCAACCTCAACTATCACACATAATTTGCCACCTCTATTGACACTTTCATCAAAGTTAATTGAACCGAACAAAACTGACTTTGCATGCGGCGCTAAAGAATTGTTCGAAATATGACCAACGGTATACAAGTTTGTCACGAAATTTACACCCCCGAGTGTGACTGCAGATGGGTGAAGGTTTGGTATTTTATATATAGCAGAGTATATATGTGTGGCGAACGGAGCATAGAAAACATGGGGTTGCGTATTCTGACCGGGACTTCGGCACACTGACGTCCCGAGATTTCGTCGAGCGATATTCGTCCAGGACCGATATACCTAATATCGGAAGCGAGGATGGAAAGCGGAAGTCGAACGCAAACGCACGCGCAAGCGCAATGAGAACCAGTCGTCCAACGTCCTCCCTGTAGGGTTACAACCTGCCAGGCAGTATCGCGAACTCTCCTTCTCTTACAATACGAGGCATTAGCAAGACGCTTTAAGTCTCTCTGTTCGGCGTTGCGATGATCCTCTTACATTTGGAAAGGAACAAAAATACTAAGCTGATAAGAGGTTGACCCGCGAAAAGGCAAATCCTACATTGCCGCCACCGCGCGCTTTATCTCGGCCTGCTCAACTGTACTTCGCTAAGTTTAGACGCCGGTGTATATTTCATGATTATTTATGTATTTTCATGCCATCCATTCTTCTAGTCGTAATCTACGGAATTCCCTTTTTTCGGACAGTCGCGTTTTGCGCGCATCACTTTTGCCGAATCAAAAATATATAACATTTTTATCTATCAAGATCGACAGTCGGATTGCTCAGCTTAGATTGATTTGTCGGATATTTTAAGGTCGATATGTTTTATTGACTGGAGAACGATTCTCTTCTAAACGAAATTATTTCAGTTCGAATTGCAAAGTAAATAAAAGTCAAAGTTTATTCAACAAAGATTGTTGGAATAAATATAAACGCATCAGCAACTAAAGTGGAACTAAAAAGTAAAGTTTCATTAAGTACTATTATTAAATGATAAAGTAATTAAGAAATCGTTTTTGCGATAAACTTTTCCAATCCTCTTTGTTGCGAATAAAAAGAGAAAAGTTACATTTCTCTATAACAACAAATACAGCAACAATTTCACTTCTACATGACAATAAAACATATTAATAGTCGAACGCATTTGCTTAAACATTTTACTTATCCAATCATAACTTTGTAAGAAACATTCAGTTTCTTTTGATATCTATTTTGCGACAACTGTAAGAAGTGTTTCTAACAATATTTTAAATATTTCCGTTTTGTGTGCAGTCTGTATTTTTAGTTCTAGTTCTGTTTTTATATACACCTTATTACAAATATTATAATACTACAATTGAAGTCACAACTTTTATACATACATGTTTATGTAATCCCATATTAAGCAATATTCGATATCGATATTTAAATATAAATTTCAATTCAACGTAAAGAATAAAATTATTCATATTAATGTGAAATATCATAAGACTATATCTTTATATAGTGAATATATATTCCACATTTTTATGTACTGTCTATCTGCATTAAAACACGAATTTCTATCAAACGGTTTGAAACTTCTATATACCCTAGGATACGTTTTTAATGCCGAAAATTGGTAAAAAAGTGAGCTTGAAAAACTATTTTTGTCATGGAATCTCACTTTTATAACTAAACGGATTTAACCGGCAAGTTTTAGTTAGGCCAACTAGATTCCGATAGATTCAACGAAACAAGTCATCTCTATGTTCATATATAATGAAACTATTTTAATTGATTTAAATACTTTTAATTCAGCCGTTAGGTAACATATGCATTTTTACACAGTATTTCATATAAATAAAACGATTTGTAATTACATGAGTAATTTTGAATTGAAAATATCAAATATATGTTATCAAAACACAATTTTATAAACACACTTTAAAATCACGACTGAATCTGTTTTATTGACAATTTTTTCATGTCTTGAAAATCCATCGGTATATGAAATAGTCTTTCAAATAAGCAAACAAATAAACAAAAATTCTTTCATCAATAAGTATTGTAATAATAATAACTGTTTGTTATATATAAAAATGTGTAAATTAAGTAAATTCTATATATTTCATACAAAATCAAAATTAATTAAATTCTCAATGATTAAAACTATTTGACTATAAATCGTCAATAATTGAATTTTTTAAAATCATTGTTCTTATTTCTGTTCAATTCATACTTGTAATATTGTTATAAATAATGTTTTTGAATCATTTTCTCTATTGCATTTTTTTCTGTCTATTGATTCATCAATGAAAATTCCTAACCCTTAGTTATATGTTATTTTTTTATATTACAGGATACATATATATCTGATTTATTGAATTACCGCAAACTATTCTATTCTTTTTAACATCAAGGGATTTCGCTCATTTATTAATCTAATTATTGAATGATCATAGCAGTAACAATTTGTTTAATCTTGTTTCGTTTTTTCTTTTTTTTCGTAAAGTCATAGTTGATAGGCACCGAAACCTTTTAAATGATGCAAAATAGTTAATTTTAATCAAAAAAAGCTTTGAACAACGAACATTTGTTCAATAAAACAATTTATTGCGTGGTCCGAATAACTACAAAAAAAGACATAACTTAAAACATTTGCAACACTTTATTTTTTAATGTTATATTTTTTTATTCAGCTCGTAAACAAAATTGTACGAATCGATTTCATTTCACGAAAATGACTTTTCCTTGTAGGAAAGTTACTGAGTGCTGCAGTTGAGTAATCAGTCTGTAACATGTCAGTATAATAGTTTTTTGCAGTGCCAGTACTAGAAATTAGAAAAAATCAAATACTGAATAGCATTTACTGATACGCCAATTTTACAATAACCTGCTTTTGATATTTCGTAAAATATTAAGAATAATAGTTTCGAATATTATTGAGAAACAGAAAAAGTAAACATCAACAGGTAATACTTGCTGAACTTAAAATCTTGCAAGGCTTGTACATTATTAGCATCAAAAAAGATTTAAAAGTTTAATAATCAAAGAATTTTGTTAAAAATAGAAGACAATATTGATTCCTAACAATCAAATCTTTTCTAGAACATAAATAGCTACATTTCATTTTTTGTTCTTCCGAAAAATTGAATCAGAATTGCATACTTTATATTTCGTCTAAAGATGGCATAACTGAGCTATTCAAAGATATCTAAGAGTGGCGTAAATGATAATGAGAAAGATACAATAATTTTCATTTCGAGTTTTATTTTGAAAAAAAAATAAAAAAAATAATATACAAAACTTCCATTTAGTTTTTCAAAACTTATTTTTTTCAATTTTTAATATTTTTCAAAAAATGTTTTAAAATCCCTAGCTTAAAATTACTAATAAAGAAGTTGTAAAATTGAGATAACCTAAAATACCTAATTTACAGGTTAACTTTTTAAACTTCAAACTCACCTAAAAGGCGAAGTTAGTTATACATTTATAACCGAATTTTATCAGTGTTTTTTATTTAAAGCAAACCAACATTTTTCAAAAAAGTGTTTCTGAAATACAAAAATAATCCGAGAGTAGTAG
>JABFQD010005317.1:0-10831 GCA_022817045.1 Psix sp. ZL-2020
AATGAACTAATTATCAACATGATAAACCATCAAAACATTATTATGTATATATAGAGAGATATATTACAATTTTCAAATATAGTAGAACAATCTTATTATAACCAAAAAACAATTAATTATGTAAATTACGTAAATATGTTATAAATTGTATAAAAACATAATATACAAATAAAATAAATACGTTTTTATTGTATAAGTATTAATAATGACAATCTAAATAAATCATGTTAATTGAGTGTAAAACATAAATAAATTTTAATGAATAATATGAAATTATAAAAACCGAAAGTTTTAAATAGCAAACAATAATTATTCTGTAGACTAAATAATATTTAATAATATTCAATACTATTTATTAAATTACTATAAAGCTCATGAAGTTCTTTACTCAACCCTGAACTACTCTGCCGGGTCCTTGTGAAAATCTGATTTATATTTTATTTGGGCAAACAGCGTAATTTGGAAGTAATTATGATTATTTTATAATTTCATTTTTATCGAATTTCTGCGATTTTAATGCAATAAAATGTAAAAAGAAACTACAATTTTTTGATAAAATGATGTTATAAAGTGAATATAATCAAAATTGAATTTATACTTTAAATAAAAATGTAAAAAGAAAATGGTAAAAATGTGGGTTTAAATTTGATAATTTGTCTTGTATCGTTTTCCAGATATATTTCTAATGAATTAAAAAAGACGGTTTATTGGATAATAATAAAAACAATATATATATAAATATATTTGTTGTCATATCAATGCTACGATTTATAAAATTTCGTGTTTTTATTTCAGAAATATACAAAGTAACGAAAATCACAACGCACCGGGTATGAATCTCGTTACGCGGTCACTCGTGTGCTTCTTTCCACTGCGAGCGATGATTATCCTTTGTGCTTATGTCGCGTAAATTGGTTTTTGCAAGACGCCGACCGTGAAAGCGAACGACAGACGGCCGATAAAGAAAGCATGAATGAGAACGCGTTGACGCGTAATACGGACCAAAGGGTTTGTTTGTACAACTAATTTGAGCAACTTTGTTTACTGCGTTTTTTTAATAATTTACATTTCCGTTTTTATAATAATTACAAATTAAGAAAAAACATTATTTTCTTTTTTTTTGAGTATAACAAACCAACTTATTAAGAATATTTTTAATAAATGTAACGATTTTGTTATTACTTTCTATATTATATTGTTACTTTAATATCACTTACTATGAAAAGAATATTCTTGATGACATATAAACGTCATTCAAAACATGATACTATAAACTAATTTAAAATAGATTCGTTTGAAAAAAACGATTGGTCCAGAAATATTTGAGAAACTTCGCTATTAACTTGAACTTCCGAAATAACTTTTTTGTTAAAAATGAGTAATTTGCATCGCTAAATAGTTGCGCAAATCGTAAAACTATTGACGTAAATCATAAAATAAACAATATACACCTTACATGTACAACCAAAATGTGGCTTAAAATTATGTATGAAAATACACAAAAAACGATTATTAACCTAAAGAAAAATCATCCCAAATTCAGTAATGTATTCAGTCTGAAGAATAAAATTTAATCAACATCATTTTTAATAAAACATATTTTACAACGTAACAAAAATAACAAAAAACACATTAAAAAATAAACCAGAATGCTAATTCGCAATTTGGTATAATTATGTAAATACAATCTGTTTAATTTTGCAAAGAAAATTGTCTGTAAAAATAGATCCTATTCGTCTACATAATTGTACTGTTTTTGAAATGTCTAACTTTTGTAAATTTTTATGATCGAGCCAAAATAAAAAGTGCAGTACTGACCTTGGTCAACAGCCATGTGTAAAATCAACCAAATATCGTGTTTTTTGATGTCACATAATGAATTTGTTCTTTACGAAATAGCGTGTATTTTCGCGACAACAATGAACATAACGAATTGATCGCGCGTCGGTGCGATCGCAATTGACCTTATGGGACTCGATATTGACGGACGCGTCGCACTCATAATACGAATGATAAGAGATGTCACGAAACGGCTGCGATTAGTCGAAGGAGTTAAGAGCGAGAGAACGTCAGGCGCGTGCTGTGAGAAGTTAACGAGTGACCTGTACCGCCTAATAAACTCTACGAACGTATCGGCTGCGCAGGTTTCAAGAAAGGAACGTCCAAACAATGTGCAAACGAATGCAATTCTTGTCGCGAACGTGCTCCTGATAACGCGAGATCACTGCGTGTAAAATCACACTTTTTTCGTCCACTCACTTCTGAATTTCAGAAAATATTATTGATTAATTGATTTATTTCATCGGTATTCAATTATTGGAATAAAGTAGACGATAAAAAAAGAAAATGTTATATACTAAAATTAACAATTGCGTTTTCAGAATCAAAACTTGAAATACATCTTGTTATAGGAGAAAAAATATTGATTTTGAAGATTAATGTATGAGAGTAATTAGTTGAGATTTAGAATTTTAAAAGAGTTCGAGAGATGGTTTATAAGCATAATGATAAGAAAGTTTTATTTTTCAATGTTAATAAGTGCAATAAATGCATTGGATAGGCTAAATGAATGCTTGATTATTCCACGCCTTATTTATTCGGTGTAAATATTTGCGATCATAATTTATGATGAAATGAAATTAAGCTGAGCTTTTAAGATTTGAAGAAACTGATAAGAATGTTTTATTGATATTTTATAGACGACTAAATTAACTGGTTATTATAAAAAATATCGAGTCGGTTTAAATATGAAAAACTTTTGATAAAAAACACAATTCGTGAAAAAGTTTACTTCTTAATTTGAACACATTTGATATTAAAATGTATTGATTTGTTGCAAAATTTAAATACAAAAAGTATGCAGTTTCGTTAGATAATTTTATTATTCTTTCTAACTTATTTGTGTACTCCATTTTCACCACGCACAAAATTCTATTTGCAATTTGATTTTGTTCATTTTTAACTTGTTTGAAACACTGTAATTGCATTTAAGAAATTGAACTATTTTTCATTTCTGTCCGCCTAACTTTGTTTGAGTAAATTTGTTTAAATTAAACAAATTCCCATTCAACTGCTTCGCGTTTATAAATTACAGTAAAACACAGTTTGAATAATTATCGTTCAATTAAATAATCAAGCCTTAATGGATAGAAATTATAAAAACTTTGTTTGTCGCGATGATAACTTAATTACAAGTCGCTTACAGAGTAATTACACATTGATTCGTAAAATAAGTTCAATTTATTAGTTTCCACGATAAATTTAGCGAAAAATCGAATCCACTGGACTCAATTTATGTAAAGCAATAGATTTATTGTTCTTGCCAGTTTTTTTTTTCTATTAAGCCTATAAATAATAAATAACCACATTTTCACCTAAAACAATTTGAACAAAAATACACTTGGCGAAGAAATAGTTTAGAAGCAATATGTTACCTCCAAAGTTCAATTTACTTTATTAATGACAATTTTTGTAATTAATTTTTCTGGAGCTGTGTTTTCCGAGAACAGAACTGTCTTTGCCAAAGAAAGTTTGTCTGAAGACGTGACGCGGTAGTGATTAAATTTTTCGTTTGATCAACCAAGTTGATTCAATTCGAATTACGTCAAAGTAAAAACATGTTTTTTTCCTCCTTAAAAATACTGAGAAGAAAAACAGAAAAAAAAAGAAAGCAATTTTTGTTACAATAACAGTAATATTTCGTTATCACGACACAAATTAATCGCTGCTTCGAGTTCGGAATGTCGCCTTTAAACTTGAACTGAATTAAGTCTAATGAATAAATTTAATTATTATTTATGTGTATATATGATATTTATGTTATTATTTTTATGAGATCGAGAAACAACTCCTCACTATTTCCGCGACTTCAACTTAAGTATATTATCGACTTATAAATAATTTCATTTGGTCGTTCAGTTTCACGATGTCTGCACACGATTATGCAAATGAAATTTTTCAATGCGTATTCACTGATCGTTTGAAGTTGATTTTTTATGTTTTCCATGTTGAAAGAAATCTTCAAGTGTAAGATAAATATTATATGATCGAAGACACATGTCTGAACTTAATCCACTGATAATGGTTTTGTTTTTGTAAGAATCAGTTTTTATTCGTTAACTTATATTTTTTTAGTTGAAAATAATGAATGTAGTTGTTTATTTTTAAGGCTTTAATTTAAATGTGATTCTAGCATCGAATCAAGGTCTAGGAACATCAATCTATGATATAATCAAAAATATTCAAAAGAAGCAAAAATGAAGTTAGATTATGTTAAATATTTTATATGTGCTATATTAATTAGATACATAACTCTAATAGTTTTTTCCACAATACGTTGAATCATTATGTTACTTAAAATTAAATTTTGTATGTTTAATTGAAATTCTTATATTTTTGTAAAACAATAAATTAAGAGTACAAATATCCTTCACATACTGTTTTATTTATATAGCTTTATATAAGAAGCTTTATGTGTTGTAATAACTATTAATATTCATATTAAAATTTTTTAATAACGATCAAATTTATCTTATATGTTATAAATTACACTTTAATTAGTGAATTTATATGTATACATATATAAAGATTGATGCAATTTTACATAACTCCAGTTTCTGCTGTAATTTTGGTTATTTCAAAATGAAGTAGTCATAGCATGTAGTGGAAAAGACGATATTTAAATAATTTCTAAAAATACGAAACTTTATTATACGTAAGAATCAATTTTCCAAAATACATAATGAAGACTGAGCTAAAATTAGAAAAGTCTTTATGGAGTGTTGGCTTACTAAGGTATTCTAGTTACAAATAAGATAGTAATTTAATAAAATGCAATATAGAGTATACGGCATGTATTCTGGCATCGTAAAATCAGCGGCGTTATAATATCGTAAAGGATCGTTATTTCGCGGGGCTCGAGTCGTTCCGCCAGACTGGTGTCGTTAGTTATTATTTCAATTAAAATCCAGAGCCAATAAATCATCAGAGCCTTGTAATCAACTTAAAATCCGATCGACGCACGCAACCACCAAAAAGCGCTCATCTCTCGTGCAATCTCTTTTTTTACTACATATATACTCACCAAACGCTAAACAATTGTTTCCATTCAGTTCAGTCGATTTGGTGTTTAATCTAATTTACCGCACTGATTAGTCAGAATTGGAATTCCCGATTTACAATACGTTGAAATTAGACCTCCATCAATGCTCGAATTCACAGTCCCACTAATACGAAGCAATAAACATTCGAGAGTTTCATTCGACAGTAAAGTGTTACGCATAAATTTGGCGGGCGGATGGTGCAAATTTTGAAAATGCCAACAATTAAATGTCGATCGCGCTAAAAAAGATCTTCCGAAATTGAGCTCAATTTATAAAATTAACAAAACTCAACGATTCTCCAATCGACCAAATGTAAATCAATGTTTCGCAGTTTTGGAGAACTCTATACGAAAAATGGCGTGTTAAATCAAACACAGGAGTGTTTTGGTAGTTGAAAAAAGAGGAACAGTTTTTGCTCGAGCTCTAAGCTCGTAATTCTAAACTCTTGTTTGAATAAGTACAGCGCAGAGGTGCTGGCAAAGTAGATGCGTGCATGATACGTCTCTCTTACTGCCAGTTACAATTACACGTGACGTCACACGCGTGCAAACAATGTCACATTACTTCGCCTTCGCCCTCGAAGCTTACTTTGTTTACGTCATTCTGCGCTGCGCAAACTTCGCGTCATCAAATTTTCACATTCGATTATCAAAAAATGATCAAACTCTTATCCACGCGAGATTGACCCATTGACCTATTTTCATGTTCATTCCCAAACAAACTTCAAACTCTCGTCGGACTTACTTTTCTTCCCGTCCACCTTTTTTGCCTCCTTCTCCCCAACGGCAATCAACTTTTTGCTACTCGACTAATCACATTTTACCACATTTCTATTGTTTTATGTATTTGCTCGATGCAATTTTCGAGTTTTAACACAGTTTTATCTGTTGTTAATTTGATAAAATTTGATAATCAGTTCTTAAAAAACAACCTATCTTTGACCTTCTTTCTGTTTATTTATTCTTTATTATTATTTTTCATTTTGTTTTCCTTCAGTTTTAATGATACAAATTTTCGGTGTGCTATTTTTTTATTATCTTTTATTATGAGAATGAAAAAAAATCGAGAAAAATTGTTTATAAATCGAGCGTATGACTATAATTTGATAACGTGAAAACGAGGAGCGATTTTCTTTGCGCTTCGTGATGCGTCTAGTGGCACGTTAAAAATAACACGCTGTATTCATAATTTTACTAGCTTGAGAGGTTTGTTTATTGACTTCAGTGTCATTTTTAATGCAATTATGGCTTTAATGCAATGTGAACTAGCGCCACATAAGCGTGGAAATGTGTTGACTCGCCGCGTTTTTCGACTTGATTGCTACAATAAAGTTACCTTCAACCCTAATGATATCGAGTGACATGATTTTACAGGACACCCAGAATCCAAATTTCCATTTCAAAATGAAACAACAAAGACAACAGTGTCTTTACTCAAATACACTCGAATTCTTCGCGGATTAATAACTAAATGAAGACACGTGTGAGCGTCAGTATTTACTATATAAGCACTTTATCGATGATCCAATCTTGATTAATATGGCTGTTTAGATGTTGCCCAAGTGTTACCTAATTTCTTCTTATTTCTACGCAAAAACAAATATTTCCTCGATTCGTACATTCCTAGATGTGCAATTTTTTTGGACGAGATATAGTTTCATAAAAAACTTTTTATCTTTACGAAAGAAATATGATTTTTGAAGATCAATCACGAGTTTTGATAACATTTGAATAAACTGATTAGAAACTAAATGCAAAAACAGAAAATATGAAAAGGCGATTTAGATTGAGATGCGAATGAAATTATCATATTCATGGCGCGGATTTGGACAGTTTTTGTACTCTCTTACAGTGTTGATTCTTCGTGACAAATTGGCTCGACGTATATATCTGGGATGATAAATGTAATTTGATTTAATTCGGAAAAGCGCGATTTTTGATCAGGTTAACCAATCAATTGTTTGTGCGTCAGTGACTTTTTTCTCGATTAGACGTTACACCGCGAGTAGAAATGAGCGTCGATTGGTATTTAAATGTTAACAAGCTCGGGAACCTAAGTTTATAATAATATCTAAATACAGCACGGATAATACATGCGCATACATTACGCTGCACTTTTCATACGGTGTTGCGAAAATCCACGCTTTTCTGACAAAAAACTTGGACAGCTCGTATATTAAACTGGCCTTGCCATTCATACAAACAACCACGTGCATAAATAAACAGGGCTTGCCTACTGATGTCCATAATTCACAAATATTTATGTCACAACCGTCCACGAGTTTTCCGTAACGAAACTGAATTCGAATCGTATACTTCTAACCAGTATGAAACATGGCCAAAACAAGGCCACGAATGAGTCCTTTATTTTGCCCTGTTTAAAGTCTTTATTACATAATAAGTTTAAAAAGCAGAAAGATGCGGGTGATTGACTAGTATATTTTTATACTAACAGGGTATTGACAGGGGTTAATGATATGAACACTGTGTTGCACGTGGAGCGCCAACAGGTGTCGATAAACTCACCGAAAAAGCGCGAGTCCAGCTCGGTGGGCGAAAAGCGCGGAGTGTGCGGCAAACAAAAGCACTCGGAAGTCGAATTGACGGGTCGAATCAGCGCACCAATTGGCATCCGGTGTGCGCGCTCGGTTCGCGTTTGACTGACTTAATCTGGACTGGGAAAAGCGAGCCAGCGAGGCGGCGGGATTTATGCGAGACGCGCGCGTGTCTCGAGCTTCCGTGTGAAAGCGCCTTTTGTCGAAAATTCGCCGGACCAAAGCGGGCCCCCTGGTCCCCCTCTTGATTTCTGTTTTCCTCTTTCTCCCTCTCTTTCTTTCTCGCTCTCACTCACTCACTCACTCTCTCTCTCTCACTCTCTGCCTCCCTCTCCCACCGCGCGACACTCGGATAGACAAGTGGCCTAGCCCGAGACAGTAAGCTGCATCGCGAACGAAACTGAAACAGAGCGCTTCAGGGGCCCGCGGGATCCTATCTCGTCCTCCTATCTATCATTTTAGATCCCCCTCCGGGCCTCGGCGGATCTCCGATCAAACGCCACAGCGCGCGTCCTCTCGCTCGTACACATCAGTCGTCTCACTCGCGCTTCCCTCGGAGCTCTCCATCAGCCGCACAGTCGCTTGACTATTAATATAAAAGGGGGTTCCTCGACACTACGCGCGGTAATTGTCTATGCCTTCGAGTTTGCAGATCCATTTTTTAATGGCTTGGTTACTTTTCAGCGAGGGCATCAAACCGCTATCACACAAACAGAGATGATATCGAGACGATCAAAGCGAGCGAATCACTTTTTCACATTCGTTCTATAACTTTTTACAGTTTTTCAGCCGCAAATCATGTTTATATTTACGATGTTGTAAACAGCTGATGATGCGGGAGTTCAAACAAGCGCCATTTTGAAAATAGAAAAGTTACGAATTGCAAGATTTTTTATTTAAATTTAGAGAAAATATATGCGTATAAAAGTTGACTCAGTTGATTAACATATTGTCACTCATTTTTGTGATTAACACGTAATAAAAAGTATGACTTCAAAAGGAAGGAAATTTCGAAGTGGAACAGCGTTGTAACGATTTACGACTAAAGTTCAAACATGAACGATTTTTGCATTTGTGCTTGCAAGCGATATTAATGTGTAAGAATGAATTATTATATTTATTACATATAGTTATAAAATGTATAAAGGCTAAAGATGAATGACTACGTTTAACCTTTTATCAACTCCATGACATAATCACAAGAATAAAATTTTAATTGTATAATAAACGTATCTATCTGTTGTACAAATGATATTGCAAAATTAATGTTTAATATAAATAAATAAAATTTTACGAGATACTGTTTGAAAGTTGAAATTTAATTTAATTTTAATTTAATTCAAATTTATGTTAAGTTTATATATCTCTATATACCTAAGACATTTATTGCTACAGTTCGTTTTGGATAATGAGAATAATTAATTGTTCATACACGCATATAAAAATATATAACAACAATAACAAATAAATTTCACTTTAATTTCTATAATTTTAACGGCTTTCAAGTTCTCTTCTTGCATAAAATATTAAACAATAAAATAAAATATTTTGGTGAAAAAAGTAATGAAACGTCTTTTATGTAATTACATTCGACAGTAATTATATGAGGTTTGTTTAGATGAACAATGGATACATATATTATCTGACATGTCAAGTTTTTTTTCTGCTCTGTTGCAGAAAATAAGACATGATAATTGCGTTAGATGACTAATCAAACATAAACTTTGGATATTGCTCTTCCGTTGAAGAAAAAAAATCATCACAAATAAATTTTTTATTCGTATATTCTCTTTTTGTCTACTACAACTTACATTTTCATCATCTTCTAAATTTCCATCGCTTAAATTACATTGAACACACGAAATGCAAGTTCGTTATTAGATGTCACTTTTTATTAATTCATGACCTTCAAAAATGCAATCGTAATCAAAATTTATGTGTCAACGGCATTTTCTTCTCGATTAAGCATTCCTCTAATCGTAACTCCTTTTAGAATCAATTTATCACGGAAGCAATTGATTATAAGGCGATGCGGTCTGGGGCAATAAAACGAATTGGGCGCTACCAAGTGAATCTTGGCTGTACTGATGTTTAGATAAAGAGTAAGGGAGAAGCTCCAAGGTACATCTTACGTGACGTATTGGGCATTTCGTCGCTGAGCATTCGTTTCCTGCATTGCACGTCATGTGGCACATATATAAATTATAAACCGGCATGACAATAGATGCGATTGAATGAGTATGTGAAGAAATGCAGTGCATGATGGAACAAAACTCTATTGTCCGCGGTGCTCATCGTTCCCCAATTGGAGCTTTCGGGGAAAATTAAACGCAACCTTTGTCATCTTCGCTGAACAAAAGTTTTTTACTTTACTAAGTACAGTTCTAGCTATGAAAAAATGAATCACTTGTTGAAATAAATTCTGAAATACATTTTTCTCTCATTAAACTTGGTTTACTTTTTTTATATCCTTTGTATATGTAGCAGATCAATTAATTCCATCCTTTTTTAAGTATTCAAACGGGGATAATTAAATGATTTTGTTCATATTTGCCTTTTCTTTGAACTTTACTTTAAAGAAAGGATTTCGAAGCTGAATTTAATCTGTAACATTTTCATTAGCATTTGTCAATTATGACTGCAAAAGAATATAATTCGTGAAAAGGAAAGAATAAGTTTTCCTGGGTAAATATTGTCGAGGTCGGATTAATTAAGAAGTTGAAAAGATTTGTCAACAAAGTGCTCCATTTAAACACACAATTAATTTTATTGCCAGTGCCAAGTGGAAAGGCGTCTCCTTTTATGAATTTATTTCGTAGATTATTTATTACGTAGTTTATCATTATTCGACGAAAAATTGGAAACGCTTGAGAACTGTTCGCTTAAATATAAACAAAAATAAATGTCAATTATATTATTTTTCCTTTTATTTCAACCTCAAATTTCATTTGAGAAAATGGTATCTAAATTTTATTTTATACGCTTTGTATAAATTTAAATAAATTTTAAATAACTTAAGTCGTTTGCACATTCGATTCGTAAGGAGTTAAAAAAATGGACATCATCTCAGAGATTTAGATGAGCTAAGGAAATTTTAGTCGAGGATATGAAAGATTGGCCTAGAGAAACGGCAAGCCTGAGCAGGATCAAAACAAGAGACTATATAGGTCTACTG
>JABFQD010005318.1:0-10828 GCA_022817045.1 Psix sp. ZL-2020
CAGAATCGACATACTTTGCAAATATTTTTCATATGTCAATAAATTATAATATTTATAATATTGGATAACTTTAGACTACTGATAAAAACATGAATTATTTATATATAATGTATATATGAATAATAAAATAGTAATATACAAAATGAAATTATGAAACCAAAATATATATTATCAATGTAAAAGTGATAAAATTGAAATATATCTAAATTTAAGTATGATTTTTATACAGTTAAAAAAATATATCAAATTGGGATTTTTAGGTTTAGCATAAACAATCCCAGTGTCGACTGGGCAGATTTAATATTGCCAATCGGAGGAGATGGAACTTTTCTCCTCGCCTCAAACCTCATATTAAACAACGAAAAACCTATATTGGGTGTCAATTCAGATCCGTCGTCTTCAGAAGGCCACCTTCTCTTGCCTGCAAAATACACTAACGACGTTAAAACAGTGTTCGAAAAGCTTCGATGTGGTTCGTACAAAACTCTCATGAGAAGTAGGATAAGAGTCATCTTAAAAGGTGAAAATATTTGGTCTCAAGCATTTCATTTACACGACAAAGGCATCGTCACAAGCGAACATCGGTGAGTTTCAAATTAGCTGAAAGTTTGTTTCAATGTCTCAAACATTTTTTGTTACAGATTTTATCGAGAAAATGGTTCGAGTAATTCCTGCGAAGCTCTACCATTCGAACGAAGATTACCTTGGCTGGCACTCAACGAGGTATTCGATTTTCCTATTGAATTTCAAAACTAAAAAATCCCAGTTTTCTAAGTAACTTGTATGTTTTCTTCAAGGTATTCATCGGCGAGTCACATTCAGCTCGAACAAGTTCGCTCCTGGTCAACACAGACGAGGACGAAGACGTGTATCACAAGGTCAAAAGTTCAGGCCTGTGCGTGAGCACTGGAACAGGCTCGACATCTTGGTACCAAGCTATCAACTGCATTTCCGCGCAGACTGTCAAGGACGTTTTAGCTACTGCCAAGTGCGACAGTTCTTTCACCGACGAGCAGATCGATAACATCGCCACAAGTTACAATAACAGTTTACAATTCCCAGCTGGTAAAAATATGCTAATCAATAACATTAGTGTTTCCAGAAATAATTAAAAATCAAAGTTTGAAGATGTGACAATTTAATTGATGAAGTAAAAAGGCAGAGATCATATTTATTTGTTCGTTTTTTTTTAGATGATACAAGACTGAGTTATGCAATTCGAGACATGATAATCCACAAACACCTTTCTCTTCCAAAATATATGCACTCTCGAGGTTTTTGTGAAAAGTTATCCGTACGATCGCTATGTTTTGACGCCGGATTGGTGCTAGATGGGGGCATAGCTGTTCCTTTTAATGCGGGGACATCAGCGACCTTAGAAATTCACCCCGAAGATGCTCTGTGCAATATAGTTTTGGATTAAGAAAACATACATTTTTCTTTGTGAGAAAAAAAAGTTACACTTACGGGAAGTACAGTTATGTAAATACGAATTATATCGACACTATTTATTATGTTGTATATTTATTTGGAAAGAAAAGACCAAAATAGAAGGTTGAACATAAATTTGTATTATCGTGATTATTATACAAATGGTAACAGTATTGTACGGTACAGGCAGGAGTAACGTTAACGTACATTGACGCCGAGGTTGGCTTGCCAACATTCTGTGCATAATTTTTTACTTCACCAGATTTATTATATATATTATATATCTATCACTATATAATATAACGGTTTCTATTATATTATATATGGAAACATATATATATCATATATACTAAATACACTATATATTTTGCCTTATATACATAGTTTTATTTTTGATAATGATGAAACGTTGATCCAAATATGATCAGCTTTTACACATGTGTGATTTTTTTGTGTGATAGTCAGCGTGCATGACTAAAAACACAAAAGCATGGGTCTATTTTCGATAAAAAATATTGTAAAAATAACTTTCAAACGAGCAATAGATCATTGTCAAGTATTTGTATTTATACATTATAATATTATCTAAAAAACTTATGCATAGTAAACAATTTTCTACCAATTCCTTATATATCAATAACATCTAATATGTTTACTGTCTAGAAGGTCTGAAAAGTATATCTAGATAAGAATTATGAGAAATATTTTTTTTTTAATTTTGATAGATGACACTATAATAAAAAGATTAAACTTAGTCTTTCAAGGGTATGGTAGGATTATTTTGTATATCTCAGTTTTATGAAAAAAATTATAAAATAAAAGGCATTATTTTTTAATAAATTTATTCTTTAAATCCATTTACCTAATTTACAAATACTAAAAATTAAGTAGTTAATTTATTATTTCAATTTCAGCTTTATAAGTGAAAAGTCCTACGTTACAGTAATATAATTACTTTAGCAAAACTATTCTACAGTTAAAATAAAGGTCCCTATTCAAAGTATCATTCTTCTCTTTTTTGAGAAGTTGTGAAGGAGTGAGATTAAAATGCTCTCTTGTAATTGTTCATCTTTTATTCTACTCATTGTTCATATCCAACAATCATTTCTTGACACATTTTTAATACCATAAACAATTTTTTGCAATTTACTGAACATAAGTTTTGTATTTTTGTCTGTAGAATTCGATTCTGAAATTAAAACATAAAGTTACATACACAATTATAAAGATGGCTCCTGTCCTACCCTTGTGATTAAATATGTTTTAAAATATATTAACAATTTATTTGAAAAAATATTATACTTTTCAGATGCTTTTCCGATTATCTTTATACAGTATAAGACTACAATTTATATATGAATCATAAAATAATTACATATATAATTATTTGTACGTCTCTATAGTCTTTATAAATCACATCCAAACCATCCATGGATCACGTTTCATAATCACATCAGAATCTTTTTGTTACGAAAATGTATCAATAAATAGAAAATCATTAGGTTGAATCGTTTCTGCAGAGAAAGAATTCAAACTTATTTACACGGATGTCGCTAGTGTCGCACATTTGAGCACTTATATGATTCCTAAAACAAGTGTGACGTAAAAAAGTCCAAGAAAAAGAGTAATAAAATGAAAAGTCACAAAAGAGAAAGAAAAAAATAGTACGTTCGTTCATTATTTACAAATTGATGGGACAACTCGAAACTGTACATTTGTCCTAAAGTGCGTGCTGTTAATTCAGCATATATAGTTCGACTTTCGAGAAACTTAGGCTTTGTTAACTTGAGAAAAACAAGTTAAACCCTTTCTCCCCCTTCTCTTTTCTCTCTACTGAGTTTGTAAACCGTTTTTACCTCACTTAAAAACTGTTTTTATGAGTAAGGTAAAATATCGTACCCAACTCGAAAAAACAAATTTCATGTTGGCAGTCCTTTGGGCTTCCAACAGAAAACTCGTTTTTTACTCGTCAAGCAATATGCTATTCCAACGTTCAATTGACATGATTTTTAAGAATAAAGATGATGTCTCCCCCTTTATTAAGTAACGATGCTCGATTGGTCGTCGTTTATCACATAGAAAAGAACTCGCTAACAACGTCCTCGATGTAATCCGGACGCTGTTTCAGGTCGATTGATGAATTCTGCGTTTTGACGTGGCGGTTACGCAACTGGCGCCATTTTTCAAGGGTATGCGTGTACTCAGAAATTTTGTCGTATTCATTGAGCTGCTCGTACACATGTAAAAGACCTCGATAATCGTATTCTAAACCACTGTAGCTGTTGCCGAAAAGTTTGAGTCCTACAATAAGAAATATATTTTTACCAAGATTAATTACTATTTTATTTTCATATAATCTTCAAATGCAATAACACGCTGGTTTAAAAATTGTTGTTACATAAAAAATGTATACTATGAAATAATATAGACATAGCAACAGAAACTTTACTCTAAAAGCATAAAAGTTTATGTTCTACCATATAAATAACAAAAAAATGTATTAAAATTAAATAATTAATAATATTAATGAATTATGTGAAATAAAAAAAAATATTTACCAATTGCTATACTTCTACAATACAATTTTTCAGCATCTCGGTACCGATACATATCAAAATTGTATAGTGATGCTAAATGACCTATACTTAGACCAACTTCGAAATCATCCGGACCTAACAACTCTTCTTTTATGCTTATCGCTTTCAGGTGCATCGCTTCTGCTTCCTGAAATTATTATAAATATTAATCTTTAATGAACAATTGTTTATAATTTGTATCGAGAACCAACTTCATTCAACAGTTTTAAGATATTTAATATGTATATTTGTTTTTAGCCCCAATGCTCAAAAAAAGATTTAATTGATATTTTTATTCTTTGATATTAAATTTCATATAAAATCTACAATGAAATTTTGTTAATATCTTTTATATTAAAAAACACTAATGACATTTAAAGATGTTTTACTGAAATAACGAAAAAATGATTTTAACTTTGATTTCTAATTAAAATTTATTGGCCAAACCTGTTTATTCAAAAAAACTGACTTTTATGCAAATAAATCTTTGGATTCGTTGTCCATTGATCTACTTGTCAGATAGATAATTCTTTAGTCAAATTTTATCTGACTAAAAAATTGGCTTCAATGCAATTACTTTTTTCAGATCATAAAGTGAATATATACTTAGGCTTATATTAATTATTACCCAAAACGGTGAATCATCTGGCTAGACGATCTTAATTTTACATATAAAGAAATTACTAGTTCTCAAATAAAGTTTGATTCATTCATACTTCATATTTGCGCATGCTTTGGTACAGCCTTCCTAGATTGCCATAATGTTTAGCAGTTTGAACATTACGTTCCCCAAAAGCGATTTTGGCGAGATTCAGCGCTGATAGATGAAGACTCTCCGATTTAACAAGAAGGTTATGATCAATCAGAGGAGTTGGTCTATCAAGTGCTATTTCCTCCAGGACCAAAGCTTGCACTCGCTTTGCACTAGACAACATAAGATGTTGCTCTGGTAGAAGCTTTTCCATAATCATCGTTGCTTGGTTCGAGTGATAACTGCAAAAAATATTCAAATATAGTCAAATGTTCAATAAAATAAAACCATTTCAAAGTTTTAAGTATACCTCGCTTGATCAAATTTTCCACTACTGTACTCATGAACATAAAATGCGTAGGCTAAATCTTCATGAGCTATCGCCACCAAGATATTGCATTTGCCGAATATCGCCTGTCGTATATCTAGTACACGCTATAAAAAGAATGAATTACAAGAGTTAGTTTCTCCATTCGTCAAAATGTAAATGACTAAAGATCATTCGTTGCAAGTAAAAGTTACTATAAGTTATAGTAACGTTTATCTTAAATTCTGTAATCTTTATAACAAGTTTTCTCTGTGTGTACTTTGTATATGGAAACACTATCGAGAATGCTGTCGTAGTTGAGTAAATAAAAGCCGTAGTCTGTGAGAGCGTCGCTGTACTTAGGATGGTCCGGCCCAAAGACCTCGTGGGCAAGATACACGGCTTGTTTGCTGAGAAGACCAGCCTTCTGAAACTCCCGTTTGAGCACACAAGACTTAGTCGCTTGACGCAATACATCCACAATTATTCGTGCTGGAAGTGAGGACTTTAACTGTTTTAGCGCCTCTATGCTCCAACTAAAACAAAGAAACAGTTAGCGTTCTACTTATAGAAATTCCTGAAGATCTTGGAGTTATTCCTCCTATTT
This sequence comes from Psix sp. ZL-2020, assembly GCA_022817045.1. Lineage (NCBI taxonomy): Eukaryota > Metazoa > Arthropoda > Insecta > Hymenoptera > Scelionidae > Psix > Psix sp. ZL-2020. Next base: position 5,673 of record JABFQD010005318.1, read on the forward strand.
CAGTATCCTTCAAATTTACTTGGACATAACTCTATAACTATAAAATTTGTAACTTTATACAGGTAGGAAAAACTAACTCAGTCAAATAAATTTTAGTATGCTATCTCACGATTATAATTAACTACAATGATTTATTTATAATATTTCTCTTAATCTGCACAAACTTCTTTAAAATCAAATATTTAAGTATCTTTGTTTTCAATTACATGAGAAACAACTAACACTCAAAAAGCTTTTACACTCTTTTGCTAACAATTCAGTCTCATAAAAAAGTGCATTGTCACTAATAATCGTTTCAAATTGAAGTTCTTGTCAATACTATAAAGTTTGTAACACATCAATGATATTACATAGTATATGCTCGTTGGATAATAAAATAAATTAACAAATCATTAATACAAAAAAAGGTCATATAATTGTAGAAAACATTCGACAATGGATCCTTTGATATCCATTCATTAGGATAATTTTTAAATTATAAGACTTAAACATACAAATGTAAGTCATCTACATTTATTCTAAAAAAAATTTATATAACTAAGTTATATCTCTTCGGCCACGTGGAATTACATATATTATAATTGTCACAAGAAAATAAATGAGTGATCTCATAACAATTACAAACCTGTAAGACTGTTCGTATTCGCTCTTTGCGAAAAACAAGGCACTGAACTCGCAGTAGAGAGCTGCATGATTGATGTCCATGTAACCAGCTGCCTTGAGCTTATCTAAGGTTTCTAGAGCTAATTTGTACGTTTCCGCTGCTTCGGTAAATGAACTGTACGCAGTTTGTGCGTGAAGCAATCTGGAAGAATAGAATAGTATAGTAACGATAAATCAAAAAATACGTTGCAAAGAACCCAAAAGGTCTTACTTGCGACAACAGTCTAATATCCGGCGCCACGTAGGAGGTTCATCATTTCCTTTGAGAACCAACTCCTTGCAACGTTTGAGGATATTTTGACTATCTTGGTAGCAGCCGGCATCACTATAAAAGCCACCCAACCTTAGGCCCAAATTGATTATCTTTTCCCTCGCACTCGGGTTGTCTTGTAAACTCAGACTACACATCTGGTACTTTATAAACAGATGAAACCCAATTTTCGTCCCATGGTCCAGTAACGCCTAGAGCAAAAAATTGTTTTTAAATGACAAAAAACGAAGACAGATAAAAGATACGCGAGTGTCTTATCTCCCATCCTCAAACAATCTTCACATTTATCGATCAATTCCGCGTGGATTAAACCTAATCTTCAAAGCGTATCATTAATAAGTAGCGGACTGCGTTTTAAAACTTAAAGACCATCACTTGAGATTTGTCTCGATGATAAATATCATAATTTATTTGGAAAAGTATTTTATTTGATTTATATTAATAAGCTCGGAATTGCTTGAAGTATATTTTAATAAAATTACAAATACGTAATATAGTTATTTGTGATGTTAGGTAACAATAAAATTCCGTAAAAACCTTCAAAAAAAAACGCCACCTGAAAAACTTAAGAAAGATAAATTTAGTATTGAATATGTCCGATAATTAAAAGTAGATTTAGCTGTGTTTTCCAGATATTAAGTTAAATGAATTCTTTGAATTTCTATTAAATTTATTATTTTACCTGAAAACTTTGCAGTAAGTGTGTGCGCCGTCCAGATACTTTGAGTAGAAGATCGAATGTCTTGAGATCGCTCAACTCCACGCCGAGCAGACACAGTCTTTTTTCTTTATACAGCTGAAGCAAAAATGAACAGAGATATAAGAGATCGATGCAAACGATTGTTATTTGTAATGTATCCATTCATTCAAAAACGAACACTGAGACATTGATCTTTCAAACATAGTACTGCTATTGATAAAAAAGTGTCACAGCAATATTTCGTTCATCATTGAAATTACAAGTGAAAAAATTATGATCGTAAATGAGTCAGAAAACACGGAGGTGATGAAAAGTCTCTTGTTTAAAAATTGATAACGTAGTATCTTGCTTTGCGTCAAGAGCTTTTATTTTCGTTTCCCTTGAGAAAATGTGCATGCTTTGTGCTGCAATTGTTTAATTAATGGCTGTTTTCAGCAAACGATAGCTTTATCTTGTCTAGTTGAATGTTCTCATTTGTTATTGCGAGCCAAAAATGTCGACGCATGAATATTAATTGGCTAACTGGAATCACTCTCTTTAAATCGAATTTTATATCAAATCTTAACGTTATCAAAGCAATTTGGTAGCACAATCCTTTACTTTCTCGTATCTTTGATATATAACTTTATATACTTTAGCAAAATTTCGAAGTCATTAAGTCATAAACAGTTTGATAACACGTGTTGAAGTTTCCAGAAATAAAAATCGAAAAATATGTCTCGTTTAATGATTTTTTTATCGATTTATTTTTTTTACGTTGATATATAATTATTCAGATTACGTAGATGAATATTGATATATTATCATTACATATATTTTATCGATCTGTTTTCATGACTTAAATGTAGGTCATGTTTATGTTTTTCCCTGCTATTGATTCGTTTTATTTGTAATTTCTTCCTTCTACATTTCTGCCTGTTCGGCTCTTTAGTGCAGCGCACGAAAATTCCAAAATTAGCTTGCTTTCGTATCACGTTGCAAGTTTCTTGCGAAATAGAAATTGGAGAAATGCTTTGCACTTATTAATAATGCAAACATTGTTGAATTTGAGGTTATGTTGTTTCTAAACAGATAGTTTTTCAAATCGAAATAATATCTAACTAATAGTTGCCTAGTCGTTATGTTTCTTCCAGTAGTTCCATCATTTTTGAGATTCCGGAAAAAACTCGTTTGTATTAGATTTGTATTCATCATTATGCAATGTCAGCGAAATTTATATCAGTACATATGACCAATGTTTATTGGTATTCTTTTAAAAACATTCGTATTAACGAACCATGAAACAATGAAACCATTACTGAGTCCATCAATTGATTAGATAGTAGACATATTGAAATATTTACACCATTTTTTCATTTTTGTTAAACATTTTTTTGAAAGTGTTCAGAAAAATGGAGTTTCTTCTGTTCATCCTTGAATTATTTAGTCGTCAAAAAAAGTAGTTTCTGTTGATGCTATTGAATGGGGAGAATTCCCACGCTCTGCCAATAGACCGAAACGTTAAAGTGACGCCTGTCAAAATGGTAGCTGTCTCAGACACTGTTGTCATTTATCAAACTTTTTTTTCATTTTTATCGCCGACTGTTTAAATTATATAATAGTAAGATTCCATAGTTTTGTAAATTATCCTCTTGTTTTCTTATTTTTAACTAATTCTGCAGGTCTATTGTGATATTTTCATTGCTTCCACGAACGATTGCAACTAATATTCATGTTAAGAATTTGAATATGTGTAGATATTCCGTTATTATGTTTCATATACAAATTATCTTTGTAATATAATAACCAGTTCCATCGGGGGCATTTTGTTTTGACTTTGAAAAATTCCAAGTTCAAGCCATTTCCTCTAAAATGTTTTTTCATTGAATTCCAACGAAAAATAATCTCAAATCCAAAAGTTAAGTCCATTTTTAGATGATTCATCATCTCGACTTTTTTCATCCTTTTTATTATAATTATTCACTTTTCTGTGTGGTTAAACAAAATTAATCTGTCTTCTAATATCTTACTTTGAATCAGACTAATTCAGTTACTTGATCTATCTTCGTCGTTCACATTCCAGTTTTTCTCGGTTAAAAAACATTTCATAGAAAGTTCCATTTTTTCAGTTAAAAGCTTCACCTTCAACGAACGTTTTCCAAACAATTTCGACAAGTCAAAATTCTTTTTCCTCTTTCTCTTCATCTATATGTTTTCTTTTTCTTGGTCTAAGCTGTTTTTTTCCTTTTTTCGAAATGTTAATTCTTGGAATATATTGGCAACATTTATTACCCCTTCCGCTCCCCACCCCTGATTCGACACTAATAAAGAACGGAATGATTATAAGGATAGTTGATGAGTGCAGGTAAGGATCGTGGTTGCATTTACCTGATAGTAAAGATCGAAAATGACGACATCAGGCAGGTGGTCGAGGTGCGACCTGAGCTCGGTGAAGTAGTCTGTGACGACGGCGACGCTGAGCTCGTAAAGGCTCGGGATTGTTTGCGCGTGAGCTTTGGCCATCGCTTGGCTGTGTCACGATCGGCTTTTCACTCCTGCGACCAACGATCCCGAGGTCCCGAGCGCATATGTCCGACTCCGACGTCGAGCTGGATGCTCACGATCGCGCGTCCATACGACTCAGTGCGCAGCGACGTGCACGCACACATACGATCACAAATGTAACAGCACACGTACTGAGATAGTGAGCGAGACTCGACGTGAAGCCGTCGTCCTGCGCATAGCCAGCGAGACACGAACAACGCGCCATCTCATTTTCGAATTCAAACCTCATTTAAATATTTTTACTGAATTATTCGAACCAGTTTATCATTTTTAATTATATGTTTTTAATAACGAAAGTTATATGTATTTATATGTAGGTATGAAATAAAGACATATTAAGTTCTTTTTTTATGATTATTTAATGGACCTTGATTATCTTTTTTACGAGAATTTTCATCCAATTTTTGAGAAGTTCAGGAAGGGAAATTTTTAATGACGCATTTAGTTATGAAAGTTTTATTTTTAATCTTTGAAATTGTAACCGATCTATGAAATGATGTAAAAACGTTCTGACGCCAACTTCGAAGTTGTAATTTGGATAGCCTCAAATTGGCATTTATAAACCAACGAGTTTTCTTTTGTCTGTATATTTTGTATAATTGCACAACAATAAGAGCATCTCGGTTGCTATTGTTGTACAGCGTTAAATTTAAAAATAATGTGTTTTGATTAAGCAAATCAAATTCATATCATCCGTTGTCGGTTAAATCATTTTTCTTCAAATCGAAGATCCTTCTTTCTTTCCATCAAGTGCTGCCACCTGAAAAGTCGTCGACAAATTAGTAAACGAGAAACTGTAGCCGCGATTAATAAATTAAATTTAAAAAATTTACTAAATTGATTTTAGTAAGTAAGAAAGAAACAAAAGTAAAAAATTGTAATTCAAACCTTTTAGACTGAGTGAAAGAGAATTTATTTTCAGTTGTTTTCCTCGATGAAATTTTGACAGCGCCACGTAACTTATTCAAGAATTTTAAG
>JABFQD010005319.1:0-10827 GCA_022817045.1 Psix sp. ZL-2020
TGTCTTATTAAAAAATATCCGAATACATTTCATTATTTTTATTTTTATTATAAAAGCAAAATTCAATTTTAGCTGAAACAAATGTCTTTTTCAAAGTCCTTTTTATAGCCTTTTTTAGAATAAAACCTATTCATTTTAAATGAATCGTAAATTGTTTTTAAATTGTCCGCTCTGATAATTAGAGTTTTAGAGAATTTTTTATCATTTTTGTGTGTACTTGCAAATGAAATTAAATTTTTTGTCTTCAATTAGAATTCAAATATGACCGACGGGTGCATAATTTTATTTTGAAAATAATTCGAACTGCGGCGGTCTAATCGAAAAATATTGTTGCAATACAAATGAATAAATTATTTTTATTTTATTTTCCTAAAATCTAAAATCTAAAAATCTATATATAGGTAACATAGATTTTTGTTTTAATATATGTTCACGACATTTATAGAAAATTCAGATCTTAATGAATTTCATGCAACGTATAAGACATTAACGTTTCACTAACAGAAATATAATATTGCAAGTATGAAATTAGATAGAATTGTAGTAAAGGAATATATTCAGTTTGCTTGGAGATAGAACGTCTGATTGCGAATAAAGGTTTTGTAATAATTTCTTTTTTATGTCGAATTCAAATGTTTGAGTTTAAGATTCATGATTTTACCTTTGAAAATTATTGATGAATAAGTAATGATTTTTTGTATCGTTTAATAAAAGAATCATTTTATAGTACTTTGCTACAAACATACTAGAACGTAGTATTATCATTTTGTAATTTAATCTGTAAAATCATGATTTCTCTACTTATATTTATTGCAAGTCCAGATGCACCTAAAGTAGATATATATATAAGTGAGTTTAGACATTATTTCGTAAACCAACTTTCATTATAGTAATTTTGTGCGTGTCAGTTAAGTCTCAAAAGATTGAAATATATTGTACTTGTCTGCACTCATTTATTCACAGTAACAAAGTTGATATTCTCTTAAGATGGCAAAAACATTTCAAAATATAATTTCATATTTATATCTATGATTTATCAGGTAACTTGAACATTGAAATTTGTGTACTATAGTAATATTCATATTATTATAATTATATTGTCGTTTTCAATTAAAAATAACATAATTATTTGTCGTTATATAGATTTCTATAGTATAAGGTTTAGTTATATTTGTGAATTTTCATCGGAATACATATATTTAATAGGAAATTATCGAAACGGCTTATGATTTTATTAATACATTGGATGTAGTTATAGAAGATATGTAAACTATTTTTATGTAAGCATAAAAGTACAATAGTTAAATCAAAAGTTATTTTTACATTCAATTAGTTTTGTACTAATTTCCATTTATTTTTTCCATTTTATGGCACTACATGATATTTCCAATATTTTATGGAATAAAGTCATAAGTAGATCTGTTTTAAAATATTTTACAAACATGTTTAATCTCTTCAATATACTGCTAATTAAACTAAATACAAATACAAAACTAAAGGATTAAGTTAGTTTTTTGACATTTATAATTATTATTTTACCGTATCAACAGCTGAAAAATATGATAATATTTTTGAAGTATAAATGTTTGACGTTAAATTATTAAATATCTTTCATCAAAACGGTCAAATTCTGTTATTATAATTTTTATCATAATATTATACAATTTTGGAGTGAAATATATATTCGTATATTACGTTATAGTTTTTAGCAATTGTCGATAATTTAAACTTTATCAACTCTTATAATATCAATCCCTGGTTTCATAATGTAACTGGAAAATTAACATTTGAATTCGACGGGGAGAAATCAATGTATTTTGTAACGTGTAAATGAATAATGGAAACACAATTTCTCGAATTTTATGTGGAGATGAAGAATAAAATTATACTTTATCACATAAAATTTGAAATGTTCTTACATGAAAGTTGAAAATAGATGAAGTATAGTATTTTATCAATAAAAATCATTAATAATTATGTTATGTATGTCATGAATAACCGTATGCATTAATGTGCAAATTTGTAAACGAAAACTGAATCCACAATTTTATTATGGTATGTAAAAGTTTTATTCAATAATGATATATTAGGATAAGTTTTGTTACCGCTGTATATTGTATAGTATATTAATAGAATTTAATATGGTTGACACAGTTTTTATGGTGGTTAGGAAAAAAAGAAATGATTGAATTGTATTGTCAATCATGAATTTTGGTTTAGGGCATTGATTGAATTTTTTAAGTAAAACTGCAAGTTCAGCTAAATTCAGAATTGGGATTGAACAATTAAATAATTGGATTTACTAATTGAATAGTGAAGTACTTTCGCAACACTGTATTCACTATCAAAATCAAACGGAAATCGATCACTGATTTAATAATTACGGTCAAATTACATTTGAAAACATGTTAGAATATTAAAAATATGATATACGTATAAGTGCTATTGGATAGCTATTTTTTTATCATTGGTGTATAAATATAGTTCGAAGGAATCTTAATTTTCATCGCGATTTTTTCGAAAAATATTATTCCAAAAAACTACATACCGAATTGAAATCTCAAATTTGTTAATACAATTAACGACTCCTGAATGATAAAAAAAATATAACCACACTGCCACTTTTAGTTTGTATATTCTGCATTTCAAAATAAATGATAAAATATAATTTTGACGAAATAAAAAATGTCGTATTTAGTTGATAATATTGAAGACTGAAAATCCTAACGAAGGTTTAATGAAAAAATTGGTTTTTATATCTAACTACGTACTTAAGTATTCAAGAAATTTCTGCCCGGAGTAATTCAAGTTAATCCGCAAAAGACTGTGAAAAAGCAAAATAATTCGTTCGGTTAAATTGGTCCTTGAGATTTCGCAGAACAGTTTCTTAGTCAGGTAAGCGTATAGGTGTGCTAGTCTTAGGGTCGAGATCGATGTTACCTGTTAATGTTAGTTGAGATCATGTAATCTGTTGTCAACTATACGGCTGTTTAATTGGTATTTACAACGGCGGTAGTGCGCCCCTGAGTCTACCATCTACTATTTGCTGTCCAAATATATGAAACACTACACACGTACGTCTATACAATGCTGATTATCAGCTAAACGGATTACTGCTCGATAGACTATTACTGATGTCCCAAGGGTTACGATTTTCGTTGATGGTGCAAGAGAAGATGAGTGCTGCACATATACATTTTGCAACCACAGCCTTTGCACACTGTCAAAATTTCTCACGAGCGTATAATGTATGAGTACCAGTCTCGCGCAACTCTCTTATTATTCTCCGCAAGATCGGAAGGATTACTCAATAATGAACTTCCGCCCCGAGAACATCGTATCGTCAAAAGGTAGCATGTGCCTTCTGTTGCTTCTAATTCCATACTAGATTGTCTGATTAGGTTAGTCAATGTGTTTTTCATTCGCTGTGTAAAGGAGACAAAAAGTTACATAAGCTGATCAAATATGCGGCAGAAGCGTTGATTAGAATCTTTCATTGAATATTTACTTGGACGGAATTCTAATTGGAAGCAACCGAGGGTTTCAAACTCACGATAACCGGTCACTCGAGACTGTTACATCAACGCTCCCTTCGAAGAGGTGAAATCATTTCCTGAATGAAAAAAGTGTTGTCAGAAAATCAAATTCCGCGAACAGAAAAATAGGTGGTTTGGTAAGACATGCTCGTACAAATATATATTGATTCGCCGGATATTGATACAAAGGTACGTGCGCACAGAAAATAAATTGATTGTCAAAAACATTATCATTTGATGTAGAAATGATTAAAGCTAATTAAACAGAAACTAAACAAGGCTAGAAGATGACAAGCGCAAACAATCCCTCATAGAAATAATTTCATGATAATTATAGGAATATTCTATCAGGGCGTTGTTTATAAAAATGGAAAAAGTGATACAATTATAACTACGTGGCCTTCAGGAAATTGACTCGAAATCCCGTTTCCTGTTCCAATGAAATGCTCTGCGTCAATATGTCCGCATGAAATTAATAGGGAACGATATTTCGAGTTGATTTGCAGTTCTGACGTAGCCACAGAAATACGAGGACAAATGATAAAAATGAAACACTCAGAGTTTGAAAGGTATAACAAATGTGGCGCAATACAAGGTGTCGTACGTAAAACATATTGCGGTATTTACATGATGGTGTAGTTTCAAGTCGACAGACGACAAAATGTAAATAAAACAAACCAAATCATACATGTCGCATGAGTTCTCGGACGATGCCGTTCCACTCGCCGGTTTCCGGGTCCATCGCGCCGTATTTCTTGTCTGGTACCAGTTCCAGGTGGTACGAGAATCCGACCTTCCTGGCTACTGCTTCCAGGAGATCCACGCAGAAACCGTAAAACCGCGAATTTCCCGTGTAGTTCTTTTCATGGTGCATCATCACGTACGGGGTTTCCTGTATATTACCCGAACAAAGGTGCATAGTACCACGACGACTCGTGCGGATGCGATTTTTGTAAATTAAAATCTTAACAGTTTGTTACCCAAGTGAAAATTGATTTATTCATATCTGTCACACTTTCTTACTGAGCCCTGGCTGCTTTTTTGTGCTAAGTATAGTTTCCATAAGGGTAAAATGTCAAATGTTTAGGCGGCGAATACAATTTATTCATCAATTGCTCCAAATAGCAATGTATGAAAAAGGTTTTTAAAATAGAACTTCGTAATTAATTGAATTTCAAAGTCGTTGAAATGATCTATACATTTTAAACAAATTAAAAGCAATGTTTAAATGATTTTAAATCAATTTAAGATTGTAATTATTTGTTCATAAAACCTAACGAATTGATTTCAATTTAAAATTTTGAATTTGTTATAAATTGAACATTTTTAATACTGAAAAAGTAAAATTTATTGAATTTAAACAAGTATAATATAAATTAACTGATAAAACTGAAATTGTTTTCGATGAAAATCCGATTAAAATTATTTTTGTTTCTTAAAAAGTATTATTGAAAAAAGTTGTTTAGTCTAAATTATTCCCTAAACTTGATAAACATTTTTGAAGTGACTGCTGTTGATGTTATTGAAGTTAATTTGAAATGATTAAAAAACAAATTGATCAAAAGAGGATTATATGTATTGTAAATGTTGATTTTGTGAACGACATCAGATAACAATATTTTCTATTACTATACTCACCACAAATTATATTGTATCTTAAATATTTTTTACCAGTTGACTATAATTTGATAAGATTATTGATCGCAAAGCACAACCAATTGCGCAGCTTTATCTAAAATGATTTTTATTTGATTGTTGCTATAAAATATTGCAGGAAATTGTATTCTTTGACATTTAAAATGAATTTGTTAATACTTGAATTTTGTAGCATTATTCATTCATCAGTCATATTGTTGGAGATTTATCAATGAGGATGCATGAACAGCGATGAGTTACAAAAATTCGAGTGATGTAGCAGAACTAAAATCTCTTTCAACAAGTTTGAACTAGTTATACGTAATCCATTGCAATCAATTCTATTAAAAGAAACGTGGTTCTAATTTTTTAAGACCATCCGAGACGTTGCTAAGTCGTATCGGTTTTCAAGTGAATCGAAACTAATTGTTTAAACCAAAATGATAAAAATATATTTGGTAGTTACTCGCACTAAATACTTTAAATAATGGTAATTTGATCTAGTTACGAACTTTTCTAATTGACTGATTATAGAAGGAAAAGAAACCAGCGCACAGTTAACGATGAAAAATAAGGTAAATGAATAAAAAAAGCATTAGTAAGACAAGAATTTGTGAGGTTGCTTGGAAATTCGAAATAAGAACGAAGTTAAACAGCAGAGGATAACGAGATATTCAGAGCGATAAAATAAAATGTGTTTGATGTTATCACACTATTTGATAATAAATGAAAAAAATCAAATGATTGTTTACAACTAATGGAAGTTAAACACAAACGATTTTTGACAGTAAAATGACGAGCAATTTCTATTAATATTTGCGGAAATCACACAGTTTATTTGGTTTCACGAGGAGTCAACAAATCGAGCAAATATTGTTATAAGATGCGACTATCTCGTAACTTGTTCGTCTTCGGGTTGATGTAAAGTTGTGAATGTTTGCAACTCTGTAAGACACGTGAATATATTTCTCATCCAAATGATATCGCGTTTTCTTTCATATCAAATTGATATTTGATATGAAACTTGGCTGTGAAATGTGTAAAGCGAAATAAGAATCTAACTAACTTAAGTCAACATGTTTAACGAAGTTGATATTTATTTTCATTTGAATAAAGTTTATTAATCAACTGTTGAAAATACAATCAATTGTGTTAGATTCGTAAATTTAAAAGCTCCGCTGAGTGGAAAATGTCAGTTATTTCCACTTTTGCGGAAGTGAAATAAGTATTGGGACAAGTTTCTTCTGAATTACAGTTTTCCAATTTCATTCATATCACGGTATGAAACAAAAAACTTTTTTTGGTATGCGAGTGATCTATAAAGTAAAAGTATTAATTGCTCTTTGAGTTAAAGTTTTAAGTCCACTTCGCTGAATCTTTTCTGCGACTTATGTTTGTCTCTGTCCATAAAAAGAGTTCAAGGTGGTATAGGTTATCGAGCGTTACGTTGCGAAATGTAGCATTGTATTTACTGTTCAACTTCTGGGTTAAATCGAAGTTTCAAATTGTACTAATCGAGATTTGCCCGAGTCTTTTCGATAACTGTTACAAGTGAATTCATTTCTTCGCTTTTGTGTTTCTTTTCTTTTACTAATGAAATTCGTCATATAACATTCAATGTTCGAACGTCGATACTCCGGACTCCTTAAAACTGCAATGAATTTCCACTTGGGTACACAAAAGGATACGGTGAAAGCAAATATTGCGTTTTGTTTAGCTTGAAGACGAGCGGACTAATTCAGAGCATGACATTTATGTGAGATGAAAATGTGAGATGCTGGTGATCTGTTAAGAGATTACACAGTTAAATTATGCTGTTACATTAAGGAGATCATTGTATGGCTTAGATAAACATTTATGATTTATATGCATTCGGCGCCCTGTTTTTCGTGCGCTAAGTTTGCCAGAGATTATTTCTGGATGCATTTAGATTAATGTAGACGGACCAACTTTTATAGTTTTATGTGCATATTTTTTTCCTTTCTATATGCATTTTATCTTTTCAACATCGTCTTTTTGTGTTTCTTCATGTGTTTGTATATAGTGTTCATAGCTGCAATTCTGACCTGACAATTCTAATTCACTCTTTCCTCCTTTCGTTTAATTTAACATGTCTGTCAGCAAATCATTGCAAATGTGTGACAAATATTTAGCATTGTTCATTCAATAACATCGACTACACGTCAATAAACTCACTGAATTGTTGTTAAAAAACATTCTTTCAATTATCACACTTTCGGCTACGATATTTGTCCAAAGAATGTGAATCAAACTTTTAATTCAGTAGATGCTCTGATGATATACAGTCAGTGTTTGGAAATCATAGTATAACTTTTTCATTAACATTATTTGTAACTTTGGTCAGTTTTTGTAGTTTTGTCACACACATAACTTTTTACGCCGCCAAATAGAGTTTAACAAAGACGTGAACTTACCAGAATTGTTATCACTACCAGCGAAACATTACTAGTTCCTGGGTCATAAAAAGCCGAGGTGTCTGTAACGTTGATGCCAACAACTGGTCGCCATTCCCCAACCTTAGTAACCGAAAAAGTTGTAATCAAGATAAACAAAAGTCGAACATTAAATGTAATATTACGATTATTCCAAATAAAAAGCAGTTCGATTAAACTAATCGAAAATTACCTTCACCAAAGAATGTTGTTTCAGTTTAAGTAAATCGAGCTTGAATTCAATCCTGCGTCCTTCCTTGAACTTCATGGGACCAGAAATGCCTTTCATCTCCACCTACAAATTCATAATCGAGTCATATTAATATGTATATGAGCTGCTTATTGGCTAATTTAACAATGATAAAACAAGTTTCGAAAAGTCCGAAAATCCCGAAATTTCAAATAGATATGTAATTCATTCGTTATTTAGATATGCATAAATATGCGCTAGCGAATGAGATTATTAAATTGTTAAAGAAAGTTAATATAAGTGAATTTTGCCGCCAGTGGTCCCGTAATAAAAGTAGACTGTCAACGTGATCATGGAATTTCTTCGGGGGAACGCGGACTCGAGGCAAAAGTAGTTTAATCTAATTATAAGTGTTCAAATTTAAAATGTGTATGTAGTCAGCTTTGAAAAGACTTGCGAAATTTCAAACACGTTTGAAAGGCTAATCGTTTCAATTGCGAACAATCGTGCTGCCGAATGAAAAATTTGAATAACGAGTTTATTGTTTTACTTTTTTTTTATCAATGCTAATTTGTGAAGTATAACTTTCATTTTTGTGAATATATTGCAGTTGGTCATTTGTAAATGGACGATTGACGTGAACGGTATGCGTATTAATTTCTTTAGAGCAATTTTCATATGCAAAATGAAAAAAATGAAACAAAGATATCTACTGTGCAGTTTACGCATCTCTGATCGGAGAATCGATTCACTCTAACTGCAGTTATGATGTTCACAGCTATTACTGTTTGATCGTAAGTTCCATCATCATCAAACATATCATACGTATATTAATGTGTCATTTTCAATTAACACATGTAGAATATGTCTATATTTAGCACGATCATCGTGTCCCACCATTAATTACTCAGAGAATATTGGCAGTGTGTTCAAACAAAATACAGTTTCATATTCAGTCAGTTATCAGTATTCAGAAATTACTATAATAATTAACAAAGACTTTTGTTTTTATTTTTAATAATAGTTCACATTTCGAACAATTCATACTGACATTGTGATCGTAAAATCCAATTTTTTTTCATTTCATCTTTATATTTCTGTCTTTTTTACAAATGAGTGTCAATCTAATAAATAAGTTATCAGCATTATTCAATTATATAATTAATTATAACAAAATCATTTGATTGTGATTGTATCTTTCATACAATTTTTTCAGTCTCAATTTTGTTCAATGAAAAAAATGTATCGTTTGTTACAATTTAGACTCATTTGAAATGCGAAGCGTAATATTTGTTTATAAAAGTAATCATAATATTAGAATTTTATAGCTGTTTCGTAAATAAATAGTTATTTACCTAACTGAAATATTAAATCTTTAAATGTGTTTTTATCAAAGGTTTTTCTATATCCAGGTTTATACAATCAAATGTCTGAAAGTCATAAAATTGAAACCGTATAAATTTTGAAATTTAAAAAATGAAATACATTTTTCAAAGAAATTGCGATTGATTTATAGTTTTACTGTTATTTTCAAAAAATTCAACAAATTTCTGTCTTATTTATAGAAAAAATGTTTTAAGCTGTTTTATATCGTACATTTTTTATTCAAATTGAATGTGTAATCATGAATCTTATAAGTTTTTATTGTCATAGCTTTATTATCATTTTATTTCATCTTACCAATTGGTATATTAGTAATCAAAATGATTCATTTTAGAGGTGAAAGTCAAATCAAATTTACAATTCATCATATTAGTACTGCATACTCAAAAAACACAAAAATTGTTTAACTGTGAATAATAACTTGATTTCAAGTGAAACTTGCAATTTTATTATTGTGATTTTCAAACATTTAAGCTCTTGAAATGTAGTCATTAACGAGCACTTATTTTTCATGTTCAAGGGTTTGCTCACGATCTACTTGAAAGGGTTAATATTTTGTTGTACACTAGCGTTAAATGATTAAAGACCAGTGTAATGCTCGAAATGTGAAGCACACTTATTGCATTAAGGAAGAAGTAGTGGGTGCAGAAGGAAGCGACACATAGAGACGTCTAACGTGAGGCTTGAAAGTCTGAAGGCAGAGAAAGCACTAAAGTGAAACTCGAGTTACAACTGGGGTCATAAATTAGAGCTTGGTAGTCTAAGTCCTAGTAATAACGTGGTTCGGTTTGAAGCTAAATAGCAAATGTGCCAAGAATGACTTCCTTCAGGGCTTCAGGACTATGGCTAACTTAAGTCCAACGCATGTATGTTTCAAAACCGCACTTTCAGCGCAACAACAAACTCATGTTTTATTTTTACAAGAACAATTTTTTAAACAGTATAAAGGAAGAAACTGAAAAAAAATATGCTTAAGTAGAATTAGGTTGGATTTTAGGTATACGGAGATTCAAATAATATGTTGGACATTCTTTTGGAGTCAGAACACAAATCGGAAATAGCTAATGACTTCGTAGAACTTCGTGGTAGTAAGTTGAAACTACATATATGATAGACGGCTTTGTTGACTTGTTAGTGTCTCCATTCTCGGTACAATTGTAAAAAGAGCTGAATAGTTTGCTCTCCAGGTGCTAAGTTGATTAACGTAGTATATAATTTATTAGCGTGTTCATACAAATAAGCTATTAATCGAAACATTATCAGCGACCTGAAAACAAATGCAGACTAAAATCAATTAAAATTAAAGTAAATGTTGATGATTTGAAAAGATTTAAAAACAACAGAAAAAGTGAAAATGAAATCGATCATTTTGTAAAAAGTTTTACAGATATTACTACCAACTAATAATTGATGAAATGTCGATTATCGATAATTGTTTATCGGAATTATTATAATATTTATGTAATTATCATAATTATTTGTTTAATATGTCGTAGACTTTTGAAAATGTGACTGTCATTGGATTAAAAATGGCTCCACATTGATTGCAAAAAAACAAACAAGAAATTCAAAAGGTAATTAAATTCTGATGGATCAAAATTTATTAGAAGCTAATAAATTTTCGATTACA
>JABFQD010005320.1:0-10827 GCA_022817045.1 Psix sp. ZL-2020
ATTCATTTTTATCAGGAAATTTACTTTTTAAAATCGACATTTCATCATCATGTAAATAAGAAGCTAGTTTTTCAAGTAATGAATTTAAAAATCTAACCGAATTAATGAAAGTTAACCGAACCTTTGTCTTTTTTACAAATTTTATGAATGAAATATACTTTTTAAAGTTCATCGGTATGATTTTTAAATCACCTTCTATGTTTTTCGAAACTTGTTTTATAATAAAATGGGCATCATACTTAAATAATTTATGAAATATAACCGGCACATTAAAGCTTATTTTTAATTGAAATTTACATTTCCTGCAGAAAACAAATCGTCCACCAACTCGATGATAGTGATCGCGCACGTTTGTGTCTATCTCGGCTGAAAGGTTGGTCACAGAATTCGCAACGTATTCATCGGAACGTTTCCAGTCTTCGGGAGATAAGCTCATCGGCTTTACACCGTGTAGAATCTGAAATGATCAATATAAATAAATACTAAAATGTGTAAAATATGTAATTTATAAATATATTGTTTTCAAAAACAGTCATATCTTGTTAATTTTATCTGCTATTCTTGACAACTCTTCAGCAAATTATCGAGCGCAATCAGATCCTTGTACCGATTTATATTCAGACAATGACAGATCATAGTTGTAGTGCAAGTAGTATACTACGCTGTTAATTTCATGTTGCTGGTAGGCCGTTGTTGGAGCACGTTCTAAAGAAATTCATCCAAAAGACATTCGGTGCCAGCGTAAATGACGCAGAACATTGTCTTTTGTTTAGCAATGTTTTGAAAATGCAATGGATTTTCTCCATCTGTAGGTATTTCCATTGCACACTCGTGAACTAGCTTGCAATCCACTTTATGTGCAATTATTTTTTCTTCATCATAAAATAATTTAAGCACCGATTACATAGATGTTTTTAGATCCTCCAGTTTTGAAGATCTAACCGTCTTACCAATGCTAATAAATACTTGATCCAACAGTAATGAGAGTTTTTACGATCACTTATCATCAGCGAATTAACGTGATTTTCAAATTCGTTCTCAGTAAGTGAAACAGAAAAATCTCCTCATTCTAAGTCATAAATACGTTTACTGAGATATTATTCAGCTTTTCAAATTTTGGGATGTCCTTTAATTTTATTGGAAATGATAAATTTCCAATGAATGACGATTAGAATTCGTTGCTGCAGGATATAGCGCAAACATTATTGCTGTGGAGAAACAATCATTTCCTTGATTCTTTACGTTAACAACAATTCTCTTTGATTCCATCCATAGGGGTAATTCAATAAATAAACCAGCTTCAAAAGGTTCATATTTACACATTTTCACTTCCATGTTATTTATGGCACTCAATGTCTAGCCGAATTCTTGTTGTTGGAAATCTATATCAACAAGGATTAGATCCTTTACTTTGTCAACATACCATTAAGCTAAATCCGATGATAATATTATGTCAGCATACCTAGTTTTTAAATATTTTTTCTCTTCTTTATCCTCAATTTTAAATACTGCAGCCAGTTTACAACTTACTTTGCCTGTTTAACTCTTAAATGCCGCTTAAGCAAATGCAAATCATTAAATTCACAATAACAATTTCTTTGATTATAAATAAATCTACTACATATATCGTATGTATGGATGTATTCATAATGTTCCATAAAAAGATCTACTGTTGAAAATTTAGTGTTACATACATAACAAGTAAACTTAATTTCAATTCAATTCAATTAAGTTTCTAAAGCCTAATTTGAATAAAATAAGTATTTTTCATATACTGGCCGTTGTCTACGACGTCACAATTGTTGCTAGGCAAAGAATTTATTAAAATATAAATTAAACTAAATTATTAATTGATACAAAATTTTATATATTCTGAATCGACATGACACAAGGTTTAAATTTCTTTGTCTAGTTTTTTTATTTAATTTAGTTTTTGCAAGTATTGATAGTCAATAGGGTAGGTTGCCTATACAAAAGGGCTGCACTTGTCATATTCAAATTTTTCATATTTAAATAAAGAAAAAGTGTATTATTTTGAAAAACGAATTCGGCGATAATTATCGCAATAATTTATAGTTCTTGATGCGAGAATAAAGTCGTTTATGGTTGGTCTCCCGCCACTTGGCGCGCGGGTAAAAAAGAGCGAGCGCGCGTCATTTTCGTCACTTTCGGTTGAGAGACCGAGCTGGCAAAAGGGCCCAGGAGCTGGCGAGAGACGCAATACATGTGTTAATACGTAGTTGGCTAATATATGTATCGCCAACCAAACAGACTTATACAAGAACTTGAAGATTATTATATCGCCTTAGGGTGACATGACGGACACTTACATCATATCATAAGTACAAGTTTAAAGGGTCCCGCAAATGATTGGTGGCACTTTGCCAGGGATAATATATCAACATTATCAAGTTGTAAAATGAAATTTCTTGATCAATTTTGGAATGAAAAATCCAATTTTGGATTATTGATGATCTCCGCATCAACAAATATCAACCACAAGGTAATCTAACCAAAGTTGAATATGCTATATATGTTCCGAAACGGTCGAAAAATTATTAAAATGCTTTATCGACATTACTCTACCGATGTTCAGAATCTGAACGTCGGTAGACTAAGAACCAGGATTTATAATAAACTTCGATTATACATTTGATGTCAGTGTAGAAAATCCAAAAATTATCAGAAATTATCTTGTACCGATGAAATACAGTGAAAAAGTAGAAGAAATTAAAAAGATGTTAGAACTTGGAATAAATCAGAAATCTAAAAGATTATATATCAACCCACTTATGGTAGTGATAAAGAATAATGGCGACATACAACTATGTTTAGAGGCTAGAAATCTTAGCTAGTATGTAGCCTATGACTATGAAACAATGCAAACAGTTGAAACTTCATTTCAGAAATGTCACGGAGTAAAAAATATGGCAGGAATAGATATGATCAGCAAGTTTTGGCAAGTCAAATTTCATCCTGAATCCATTTAAATATACCGCTTTTATTTACTATGGCCTTTTTTACGAATTCCAAGTGGTTCCTTTCGGTACGAAAATAAGCATTGCAGCCTTGGTGACAGCCATGGAAAAAGTGACAACTAATTTGAATACTCAATTATTTAAGTTTGTCGATGACATGCTCGTAATTCCAAAAAACTTTGAGAACCACTTAAAAAACTTAGGAGAAATACTGAAATGATTTGAGGAGCATAGTATTATGTTAAATTTTGAAACACCGAAATTCAACAGAAAATCACATCCTCACCACAGAAGAAATTATTTCTGACCCAGATAAGATTCAATCAATTAAAGAATTTCCAAGGCCAAAGAATCAGAAGCAAATGAGGGGATTTCTAGATACAGTAAATTTTTATTAAAAATTTTCAAGCAAACTTGCTAAGGAAACGGTTCCACTACTTGACTTGTTAAAAAAAGGAGTTTCATGGAAATAGACAAAGGATCATGAGTTGGCATTTAACAAAGTCAACGAACTATTTCTAAATTAAGTCATGTTAAGATACCCAAACCCTAAAAAATCATTTATAATTCAAACAGATGCGAGTGGCAAACCGCTCGGAGCAGTACATTCACAAATTGATGATAATTTACAGGAAGGAGTGATATCTTTCGCAAGCCGTACGCTAAAGGGTCCAGAGTTACCATATACAACCATTGAAAAAGAGCTTTTGATGATAGTATAGGCTCTAGAAAAAATCCAGATATACCTACTGGGATCTAAAATTATCATCTTTATGGATCACAAGTCCTTGACGTTCTTAAATTCATGTAGAATTCTTAACTTTAGACTATCACGAAGGATTTTTTAAAATTCAAAACTATGACCTAGAAATAAGACACTGCTAAGGGAAGATGAATATACTCCCAGATCTCCTGAGTAGACACTGTCCAGACATGGATCAAGAAGATAATGACAAAAGATTTACTACAAAATAGCTAGAAGATCTTGAAGAAAAATTGAAGAACATTGGTAACTATCAAACAGGGATGAAAAATGAGCTATTATGAGAAACAATTCCACTGGAAAATTTGAAATAATTGAGAATATATTATATAAGGAGACTAAAGAAGCCTACTATCCTGGAAACATATTTGAACAATTCATTGATAAATTCCATGAGGCATATGGACATGTGGGAGCTTACAAATGTTTCCAATTGATCACAAAGGATTTCTTTTACCCGAAACTATAAAAAATTGTAAGAAAACGAATAGCGAAATGTAATTCCTGTCAGAGGAACTAAGTCTCGAATCAAACTATGTCTGCAGAAATGCAACATTTAAATCCCAAAAAACCAGGTGATCTTTTGTCTATCGATTTTTATGGTCCCCCTCCAACGGCAAGAGCAGGGATGAAATACATTCTCGTAACATACATTCTCGATGCATTTTCTAAGTTAATCAAACTACATCCTTTAAAAAAAGCGAATATCATGGCAACTATTAACAAGATATTTAATGGTTATATCCCAAAATACGGAAGACCTGAAAAAATATTAAGTGATTAAATAATTCACTTTACTTTCGAGAAATAGAAGAGAAAGCTAATTGAAGGAAACATTCAACCAGTCTTAACATCAGTAAGACATCCTCACGCCAATATGGCGGAAAGAGTCAATAAAGAACTGTCACGTTTTTTTCGTTAATTAATAAAAGTAGACATACTACATGGATTCCGATAACAGAAAATTCTATAAACGAGGTTTACTCTATTTAGGGGAGAAACCAACCAGAGAATGGGAAAAGTACTTTCAAATACCTCCTAATAAAAAAAGTCATTATCTCGTGAAGAAAAACTAATGATGGCTCGCAAAAGAATTCGAAAAAAAGGCTTAAAATAAGCAAAAACGTTTAACCAAAAGCACAGACTTTTTGAATCTAAAGTCGTGGATCTGGTATTAGTAAAAGCTAACACGGTTTCTCATCTAACAGAAAAGAAAATAGCCAATTTTTTAAACGTTTATGAAGGTCCCTATCGAATAGCAAAACAGTTAGAAAAAAGCACTTTCGTTTTGAAACATCTGGACTCTGACAGAGAGCGAGGTGTTTTTAACAGTATGAGCTTTAAAAAATATATAATGAAAATACAGGATAGCAAAAATATTTATACATTTCAGCAAGAAGGAAAAGGAAAAAAGGCTAGAATACAAATGATAGAAAAAGCGGGAGGTTTCAAATAGTGGAAGATATTAAGTGAAGAAGATAAAAATGAATGGAAACAAAAAGAAAAACAGCCAGAAAATGAAAAACGGAAAAATAAAGGAAAGCAAAGATAAGGAGAAAATTGTACCTAGGAAGATAACGAATTGAAGAGAAAGACTAAAAAAAGAATATTTAACCGCGCCAAATAATTGGCTGTTCTGGGTTGGCGAGAGAAATAGAAGGAAATTAGAACAACGAAAACTAAAAGAACCAGAAAGTGTCCAAAACGCAAGAATAAAAGCATGAAGATGAAGACTTGAACAAAACAAGAAAAAAATACAATTATAAGAGAAATAAGAGTAAAAATAGAAAAACAAAGTTGTAAAGACAAATGCAAAAAAGAAAAAAAGACGAAAGAAAACATAAATCCGAACGAAAAAAAAAATAATAAAAAGGGCAGAAATGAAAACAGAATGAAATTATGATAAGAAAAAAAGAACAAATAATAAAAGAACAAGAAAAAAGAAGAGAAATAACAAAGCAAGTAGAAAAAGAAAACAAGCTAAGAGAATGTAGACAGTGGCAGATATGAGATTTCTGGGGAAAAAAGAAACTAATTAGACTGAAAAAGAGAAAAACGAACCAAGAAAAACAGAACTCGAATGGAATTTCACCTTATTTGAATTCGAATTTAATTACTTTGTTTTCTCGATTTAAATTTACTTTTTTATCGTTGTAAATTATTTATAATAGTTATTGTTATTAAAATAAAGATTCACCAAATTTCTTCATTTTATTTCATTTTGGGAGGCAGATATAACCTATTACTCGCGCACTTCACTATTGTTGGGACCGCCATAACTGATGACGCCGGCCGGGACATTTAGTGTTGGCACAGTGGCGCCAAACACTTATAAAATAAAATTAATAATAATATAATAAAAATTAATAATAGTTATAAAAAATAATTTATTTTAACGTAGAATTTAATTAATTAGAATTTAATTATTTTTAATTAATGAAATAATGACTGTTTTTTTCTAAAACTTAATTTAAATAAAATAAGTATTTTTCATATACTGACCGTTGTCTATGACGTCGCAATTTTTACTAGGCAGAGAATTTATAAAGTTAAAATATAAACTAAACTAAATAATTAATTAATAGAAAAGTTTATATATTCTGAATCGGGATGACAAGATTTAAATTCCTCTGTCTAGTTTTTCAATTTAATTTAACTTTTTTAACAAATGCTTTTTCACACGGTTAGCAAGGGGGTTTGACTCCCGTGTGATTCCGCAGGGAGAGAATATAAATTAAAGACGCTTAAACGCCCGCGAACGGGCGTTTTGAGCGCACGTTCTAATGGCGCAGGACAGACAAAACTAATATCAAAAATAACTGACAAGGTAAAGGGCGTTAAGGGCTACTGGCCTTAGCGGCGAGGGTGACATCAGGTTGCTCAGAAAAGCCAGTAAGAGGCTTTGTCAAGCAGCAGTTGGTGACATCCAGCGGCGGCGATCGGCAACACAATAACGCACTTTTCTTTCCAATTGCGGTGCAAATTAATGCCCTCACGGCGGGCAAACGATAGGGGTTTGGCAGGGCAACTTGGGGCACAAAACCGAAGGATTCTTAGGTAGCAAACGGGGTGCAAACAGGGCAACTAGAGGGAAAAACGGGAGCGGCGAAACCGTGGGTAAGCGTGGTGAAAACGGTAAGGTCGTTCAAATTCGACTGTCGCGGCGCTGTACCTTTACCGGGTTATCGTCATGAGTCAAAATCAGCTCCGGCCGCGAACAGCTGATTTCGGCAATTCCATGAATCAAGTAACACCAGTTACAGCTTATAGTCGATAGGGTAGGTTGCCTATACAAAGGGGCCATACCTGTATCCTTAGATTGTATAGTACTTAGCTGGATCTTAGTACCCTTAGTCAGGTTTTTCTAATCATTAAAATAAAATATACCTTTTTAAAAAATTTTATATACGAAATAGCCGTTTAATCAGCATCATTCTAGTATATTTTTGATTTGAAAAAATATTCTATGAATATATAGACGGACAATTTTTTTTGTCTTATCTAAATCTTAATCCATTTTGAAGATTTATGGATCATGGAAAGAATTTTTCGCAATCATACCGTGTCTTCACGTTATCGTATATTGAATGTTTGTAGTCAAAATTTACAAGAAGCAAAAGATAATTCAAATGATGATCTACAAACTTCTAATTATGAAATGTCTGTCTCTAGTAAGAACCATTCATAATGTTATTTGTGAAGGTTAGATCAGTGTCACATTTCAAAATTTCCATCGTAATAGGTGACAGCTCTTACATGCCTTAAGTGTAGTTATTCTGCTGACAAACAAATCGATATAAACGAAGATCCGCGGTATGACGAATAAAATCGTCTTATAATATTGATTTGAATATGTCTTATGAACATAGCGATAGCACTCCTTTTTGGTCTTTTGTGAGAAACTTGATAGTTCATTAAATATTCATAAATTCATAATTGATTTAAAGTACGTGACTAGTACAGAAGGTAATGCAGTAATTAATTAATGTAGTAATTTTCGGAAATTAAGACTTATTGTATTGTTACATTTTTTGTGAACACTCAATGAAAATATTATATAACTCGATGTTATATCCAATATGTTATGTAATGTGCTTTCAAGTTAAAAGAACAATACGTAAAATTATTACGTGTTTAAGATGTATAATTATTCTTTGCTGGCATTACAAAATATATACAGTTTAAATATATTGAAACGTTATGTTTAGAATAAATTCAACTAATGAAACACCTGCTGACAACAAGGCGAACGATTTACTACACCAGTTTAAAAATAACAATAACAATCAGATATACCAGATTGGGTCCGCTGTGCCACCATCTTTGCTAAAGAGCGAACAGGACGGTACTATACGTAAGAGAGATCCGTGTACCGCGGCCCCAAAAATGGTAAAATAATATCACTTCTATTATAATTTTGAATTCATCATAATTGGATCATGTAAATAAAAAAAAATGATTCTCTTGGATAGTTAGCATTCGACAAACGGATTTCGATAGAAGCATAAAAAATAAAAGATTGGAACATGTTCATAATTCTATTAGTTTTTGATAATAATAGTAATAATATCTTCATTACATAGATATAAATATCGAAAACGGAAGTTTTAGCTCAAATCATGATTCAGTATGTAGCTCAGACAGTAGCTCCGATTTTGGCAAAGACAATAGTACCGACACTACTGCTGAGGATTAATAACATGAGGAAATCAAGAAAACTTTAACAGAGGCACGGCTCAACAACATGACGTAGATCGAAAAAATGTTTCTTCGTGTATTTGAGTGACAGACATGTCTTTTTCCTATTCTAATTAATTAATCAAATTTAAATCTAATTTTTCAATGTTTCCTAAACATGACTTAACTGTTTTTTCTTTAAAGCCACAGATATATTGAAATTATTATTATTTATCATTCATATTAATTACATGATTTGGACATTGCAGACTTACCTAGAGAACATCGGAGACAGAAGAATATTCATTGATACTTTCTTACGGAGAAAAATAAAAACACACAATGATTCGAAATTCATCAAGAGTCTTGCACGATCGACAACAGGAGATGATAATCTAAAAAATCATTGCTATAAAGCTGATCGAATTACATTTACTTACCGTAATCGATCTCCCAGTGTTTTAACTCAGCACGAGATGAGTTTTCTAAAAGGTAACTTGAAACGTTGGTTTAAGAATTTATTGAGACCTTGTTTCAACTTTATTATGCAATTTAAAGTGTACGTATAGTTAGAATGCTTTTGTCTGTTGTAGATGTATTTTCCCATGCGTCAAAATAACGCTTATCTGATTGGGGTGATTATAAATTGCAAGTAAGACTTGATAGAATTACATACTATATTAGCAACTATATAGTACATCTCAGATCTGAAAAAAAAAGAAAATCGTAACCAACACGTTACACAACAACTCGTGAAACACCTAGGACAATGAAACTTAAGCCATACTGTTACTATCATTATTAGTTTTTTGTTTTCATAATTAATAAGATTTTCAGAAGATATCTCGAAATTGTGTTAAAAAAACACGTTCAATTTATTGGCACTTTTTTGTACAAAAAATCGACACTTAAATACTCATACAAAATCGAAAAATTGAAATATCCAAAAACGACTATGCTACATGAGAGAGAATTTATTTCTGCATAATTTAAAAAAAAATTAACTCAATCTGCTGTATAGATTTCGAGATTTTTATGCACCCAGTTTGAAAAACTTGACTTTAAAAAAAATGCGTTTAAAGATTATACTTAAGTTTATTGTAGGCTAATGACAGATAAATGAATTCTTCTTGGTACAGCTGTGAAAATGCCACTTTTCGTGGCAGTAGTGCAACTCAAAGTGGCCTTTACAACCTTTACCAAGAAAAGAATCGTTCTGTGCAAGGGAAAAAAAGCAATTACTCATTCGTGAGTTTGCAAGACTCGGCTTCGCCTCGTCCAACGAACTCCCGAATCAGAAATTGCTACTTTTCTCGCCTAGCACAGAAATATACTATTATCGTTTAGACCAACATCAGTGCCATCTATTAGGTAAAAAGGGCCTTTTTTATATTTAGGACGGTTGGTAAATGAAATTTCTATACAAAGATTTTTTCTAGAACGTATTTAAGTGCACAAAAAAGAGCCGAAGTTGACTCCTCATAATCCGGCGGAACAGTCTTTCTACCTGCCGAAGATGTCTTCAAACTTTTGCTCGTAACTTCGAATCGAAGTTAAATACAGAAAAATCGATTTTTTTGAAAATATACAGTGGGCTCCCTCTTTAAGTTGATATATACTGATGTTAATAGATGTATATAAATATATAGTGTAGAGAAAATAAATCTTTGATATTTTACATTATATATGATGAAAAACATTTTCAGCATATTTATTACACTAATTGAAGACTTTTCATTCATCATTATTATAAAATATTAAATAATAGATATAACCTATTGTTACATCATCTAATTTTAATGAATCAGCTGAATTGAAATTATTAGAAAATACTCCAATTTAATTTATAAAATATCCAATTTAATTAAAAAAATGTCCAATTTAATTCTAATTTTGTGATTTTGACGCTGGCCACAGACAATACAAGACAATAAAATTTGAATAACAATAAATTATTACAAAACGCTGTTCAAAAATTCAGTCGAACATCGAACGCAAAGTCTACTTTTAAATAAAACTCGGGATGACTTTTTCTGGCTATCAACCGATATTTAGAATAAGAACCTCCTTTGTCCACACGTCGAGAATTCTTGCTTGCGCTCAAACAAACATAAACAAGACAACAATATATAAATAAATGCAAATAGAAGTTTTTTTTAATTTGGTTACAATTATAATTCCAATATTTAAATCTATAAACTAATTAAGTTTTTTTCTCATAACAAGACTATTTTTATTTTTTTTTTTTTTTTTTTTTTTAAATGTTCAAAAAGGATTCTTTTTTGGTTTTGTTTTCCTAATTAGCTCTTTTCCATGTAATGTGAATTTTCCTCTTACTATCTATTTAAATTAATAAACGCATTAACTTATTGCAATTTTTTGTCCTTTTTTAAATTTAATTTATGGTGG
>JABFQD010005321.1:0-10826 GCA_022817045.1 Psix sp. ZL-2020
GGGGGGGGGGGGGGGGGGGGGGGGGGGGGGGGGGGGGGGGGGAGGGGGGGGGGGGGGGGGGGGGGGGAGAGAGGGGGGGGGGGGGGGGGGGGGGGGGGAGAAGGGGAGAGGGGGGGGAGGGGGGGGGGGGGGAGGGGGGGGGAGGGGGGGGGGGGGGGGGGGGGGGGGGGGGGAGGGGGGGGGGGGGGGGGGGGGGGGGGAGGGGGGAGGGGGGGGGGGGGGGGGGGGGGGGGGGAAGAGGGGGGGAGGGGGGGGGGGGGGGGGGGGGGGGGGGGGAGAAGAGGAGGAGAAGGATGGATGGGACTACAGTGCGCACAAGTCGCCCAAATCGTTTCGCCTGACAAAGAAACGACGTTAGTTTGGTTGCGCACGCTATGCTAATACTGCTAATGGCATTTCTCTTTCTTCTCCATTGAGCTATGTCCGGTGCTAGTGATCGGCGGCTAAAAGCCATAATGCGTTTATGCGGTTATTACTCGTTGGGCTCGCGCGCCTTCGTAACAGCTTCGGTAATTATAGCAACACGGGGCATTGGGCATCGTTTGATTTATGACGAGGAGAGCGACCCGGAACCCGGCCGCATCGTATCGTTTTAGGGTTTACCGTGCTGCTAACACGTGCGCGCGGTACCATTTTCACACCGGGGCATTCACTCGAGAAGAGAGAGGGAACACTACTGTTACTGCTGCTGTTGATGACAGCTTTTTGCCACAGTCAGCCGCTAACGAAGCGCAGATTTGCACCCACCATTCCGCGGAAATAAGATTGATTCTCTTCAGAAATAGTTTATACCATCCATTTTCATCACGATTCATTTCCGTGGCAATCTCAATAGTCATTATTCAATTTGATATTGACATATTATTCTAAGTATTGGTTTTTGCATGCTCAACTCAATCGAATGTGGCTTTGCTGACTTGGACGAAATGTATTCATTTATGAGAAAAAGCTCTTTTAGAAAAGTCAGATTTTTATAGAATAAAAAAGTTCTTGAATTCGTTTATATCTTATTTGTTTTAAAATATCACTTTAAAAATGTTTGCAAACAAAATACATATGTTATGTATATAATTTTCACATTTAAAATAAATTTATTATTAATACTAGGATAAAAAATAACGTAACAATAATAATGTTTAAGAATGAATATATATAGCTTAGTTGTATTAAAGTATCAGACCTACACCGTATAGGGTTCTATATAGAATTCATACGTTATCTTTGTTTTACTTCAATGTTTGTTGAATGCAATTCCTTAGAGTGATTTGATCAATTAGAACTTTTGTTATTAAATTATATTAGACTAATTATATAATAGTAGTTAATCAATATTGTAAAACAAAAATCAAAATACAATGCAATTTTTTATTTATTAAACGATCAAATGTCATATTATTTTATAATGAAAATTATATTAAGTTCATAAATTGGAATTACTTGTAAGTTATATAATTTTATTAGTAAAAATAATTAATTTTTCTAGTATATAATTCTAATAAAGCAATTAGTAAAATAATTACATTTATGTAAAATATAATTTTAAAAGTGGCATACTTACGATGCTAATGGCATGTGTAAAACAACTCTGTGTGTTGTTTTCCATGACCATAAGTTCATCGCAATCCTCATGGTCAGATCCGTTCATATCTGACCTTAATTTTATTGGAGATAGAGCTCCTTCATTATCCGTAGATTTGCCACTGTCGGGTGACGGTAAGAGAACTACATGTCCATCTAAGTCTTCTTCCTCTTCTCCGCGTTCTTCTCCATCAAACGATTTTCTATCCTGAAGAAATAGAACCGAAATGGTGAAATTTATTTTCTTCTGAAATTTATAACATTTATAAAAAAATCTATTCCGTATCAAAATATATCTGTCGTTCACTATTTCGTTTTTAAATTAAAATATAATATTCTTACATAATCCGTCAAATGATACTTTTGATATGTTTTTATTAATAATCATTTAAATTTTTCGGGTAGAAAAATGTTCTAATATTTCTGAATTTTTAAACTGGCCCACATAGGTCCATCCATTTAATATCTTAATCAATTCTAAATCAGACCGGAGATGATAGACAATTAGATAGCCCGAGAATATTTATGTGGACTGAATGGTCTTGTAAATAGTGTGCGATGTGAAATGCGATGCTTTGAGCTAAATGTTTCGAGATCAAATATGTAAGAACTACTGAATTATGACCGGTTCACACCAGGGTATAAATTAATCGGGCGGCTAACTGAGGTACAAAAAACTCTTTCTGCTCGGATAATTTTATTATCGAGTGTTTTTATATATCATATTATATATATCGTATATTATATATCGTATTTGTGTTGTGTTGTAAATAAAAATAGTTTATAAAGTAACAATATATTTTATATAAATAGTCGAAATTTGATCAAGTCTAAAAATTATTTTATCCATGCATAGTTATCAATAAATAAAAGTTTATTTTTCAACAAAAGTGGAAAGAACATACTTGGGTTAGAGGAGTGTTATTTTTTGAACGTTGACTAGGACTTCGTGACGGACTCTGGGAAGATCGCGGATTCTGTGACCTTGTGCCAAGTTCATAAATGTTAATCATATGTGCCGCTTGTGCATGAACCATGAGCTCCCACGCTGATGGAAATGAATCCTTGCAAAGGACACATAGTAGCGACGCAGTGGAGTTTCCTGATACAAAAAGGAGGATTAATCGATTACATATTCAAGTGTAACGAATTAGTGTCAGATGTACCCTCAGAATGAAACCAAATAAAAACTCAAAAAGACGGGAGCATTCTTTTATAACAAGTACTATATTGAAACGCTTCATTTTAATAATTGTCTCTTTTATTTTAACTCATTCAAAGTAGGCGGTTCGACCATACGCGATGTTATTTCATAACGAATTAATGTGATTCTCAAAATTAAAAGAAAATCAACATTCATTTGGTAATTAACTTCCATGAACCATAACGTTAATGATGAAGTAGCTTTTTGTTGGCGAGACTTTTATCGAACGCAGTGTAAATAATTAATACGCCAATTTCATCGGGGCTATATGTTTTACGTACGTACTCGAGGTAGCACCGTTGAATGTGTGGCATTTACACGTGAATCGTAGTTTACAGTAATCTCGTTTATGTTCAAGCAGCTCTCCCAGGTCCGTGAACATTTCTCTGCAGTTGCCGCAGATCAAAATATCCGGATTGCCTGAAAATGAAAATGCAAAAGTGTGTTGTGATTAATTCCACCAGCTCCGTCCCTCACACCCCATCTGTTAGCATCAATTACCGGCCTGTTATTAGTTTCTCACCGTCATACGTCGACGGAAATCAAATTTTTGCAACAACATCCAATATGCTCTCAACATCGCAACATTCTTTTCTAATTAGATTATCTAAGATGGATGCGTTCCATCATGTCCATTTAAATTACGGGTGAAAACATTTATTGGTTTCCTGTGTCGAGCATAATTTTTTGACAAATAATTTTGCAACGTATAATTTGATTTAAAACATGTAGCGCAATATACGTTTTTTCCTTCACTGCGGAACGGTCACATTTTTCAGTCGCATCATGTAACGGAAAAGTATACATTGCTGAATCATTTCGGCGAACTCGGTTGATTGTAGGCGAAAAAAACGCATCTGCGATGTTCACTTGATTGAAGCCAAGCAACAAGTATCTTGACTGAAGATGAATAACATTGAAATATTTTTGCATCGTATCAAATAGGCTACGAAGATATGCCTGCAGGCGCAGCTCGCAGGTTGAATGCTTCGTTATTTCACGGGCTTTTGCATGTTTCTTTCAGTTATGTATCGTAATAGCGAGTTGCGCTTGAAAAAGGCCGGATTACCGGAAGAGCAATTCGAATTATTCGATGAATAAATTATGCATTCTTGGTGGATTTCAATTCAACGCGTGTTTTCAGCAAAAGGTACTCACTGTAAACTTTTAATTGGCTTAGATCGGAAATAACATTTCCTATTAATTTCTGTTGTTTTGGCTGCTGAGGTCTGTTTGGTGGCATCAAACGAGGCCGCTTCAGTGGCGGAGCCAGACGTGGCGGGAAAGCCGTCGATGCGCAATAACTGAAACAACCCAAAATACCACAATTAGAACGGTCGTCATTATCAAATCGTTTAGTTTAACGAGCTACATTAGTTGAGTATAACTAAATTGTTTTTCATGCCCAGTTATTAACTAGTTATATTAATGATACTGTGGATTCTCCAGATTTCGTGTTTATTAATATAAATTTAAGGGATTTTAGTCTTAGACCAATTTGTACGCGACAACAATTTTAATTTTTGGAAAACTAATCACAGCTTTTAGTTTTTGAATTCTATATTTTTTTCTATAAAATCGATGTGATGGAAATAGAAAAACTAGTCTGCTCAAATATAAAGTGTTCTTTACAATTATCGCTTGAAGCTGAATTTTTTAATGAAGCTTGTTTTCAACCTCGACATCTAAGATAACAACCTAATTAAGGGGTTCTTACAAGTTGTTATAGGAGTCTATAGTTTCTTCTAATTAGATTTCTCGCCCTTTATTAGCAGAGCTATAACATTAAATGAAAGTATCTATGGATAACAACTTTGCACGATACATTAAACGAGAAGATTTTTGTCGTTACAACTTGGCAAATTCACAAGCTGTTTAAAATAAATCAAACATTTCAAGAGCCGTGTTTCAATGATAATTTCATGTCAGCATAACTATTACTTTGCATACAACTAATGCTGTTATTTCCACTCATTAAATATAATTAAACTAATTTTAGACACGTTTTTTCAACGTATAATATAAATTTATGGTAATTGATAGCTCATTCTTATCATGTTTTCAGCTTTTAAAGTCTGTCGGTATCGGGCGTAAGAAAGTTAAGGTAATTTATGTAATAGATTTCAGTAGACAGGGTGATTTGCATTCGCTTTCTTATTAAGTATTTTGCGTAGTGGTGTGACTGTGTTTCCTACTAACTCGCAAGACAATATCGTTAATGGCGACTGTAAGGATTCCAAAATTGCTTTAGTAATTGCTGTGATTACTCTCCGGTGGAATATGAATGTGGGTCAGGTAGGTCGTAGAATGTATTAGAATGATCTGACAACCTCGCTCGCGACTAGTCTAGCTGCTTTGTAAGAATGGTTGCAATGAATGATTACAAAAAAGCGCACGAAATGCCGCTTTAACTTGACGCTTCGGAAACTTTGATTGGTCGTTACATTTTATTTGCCTCGCGCACGACCATTGGAACATTCACTTAAAGCATTTGGACACTTTCTCTTCCTTCTTGTTAATATTGATTTTAAATATTAACTAAAATATTGTCTAAAATTCTTAAATAAGAATTTTTGTTTTTTCATCTAACAATTTTAAAATGAAAATATTTTTTCACAAATTATTAGATTACATATATAAATGACGTTAAAAATATTGATACTTTTTTGTTATAATGTCAACATTTTTTGCGTTTCTAACAAAACGTCTATTTCAAAAACAGTATGGTGTTAGAAAAATAGTATATAAAATACAAGCTTCAGTGTTTCATTTTCTGGTGCTTTTATGTTAAGGAATGATCAAAAAAGTATGTATAAAATCGATGCGGCCTTGACTGAATCGCTTACAGAGGGTTACGGAATATACGACCCTTCGTATTTATTCGTCTATATACTTCCTCTGTCTGTCCTACTGCTTTTTACTTTCTAAAGCCGTTCTAAATAGTCCTCTGCCGCATCATCGGTATCGCCACGAGTGTCTGTGGATTTTTGTCTTTTCCGCTATTGTTTCGAGCTGTTGGGACCTAATTCCTTTTGCGCGTAATATATTCTATCTGTAATAAAATACTGTCAGTAAAACGCTCTTCTATTATTAATTGAAACGTTAATCCACTGTGAAAGATCAATACTAATGTCAGGAATTGCTAAATCAATATTATTTATATTATTCATTTTATAATATTTTGATAATAAAGTGTATTCTAAATTTCATATGCAGATTTGTATTTAATGAGTGAATCAGTTCTTGAATAGGTTAATACTATAAGAAATATTTTTATAGACATTTAAAAATATATTTTACATTAGTATTGTTAAAACTATTTATGTTTGTTTTCCATTTTAGAAAGGGTTGAAAGTAGGTCGCTTGAAATAATAATAGTTCAATTTGTTCTGCGAATTTATTTAACAATTGAGAATATACGTTTTTATGATTCTGCAATATATAAATAAGGACTGAGTGGTAAGTACCACTACATGCAAGAGTGCGCCAAACATGAGGCGAACTCTAAATGTTTGAGCGAGGAACCCTATTCTGAAACGTGAGTTTGAAAGTACTCGTCGGCATTCTTCGACAAATTTTTACTTGCGGAACGTGATATACACCAAATGCTAGCAATTTTGTCTGCACGGAGTTCTTCCTCCAAATGATCTTGATGAATGTTTCAATTTGAAATTTTGACAAGAAATTTTACATGACTCATTATTAGTGTAGCCAATGTTTTTAATTTGAAATTATCGCTTCGATTACAAACACATTATTAATGAAAAAGTATTAATTGTATAAAACAAGAAAGTCACAATCAGCTGGAAATCTTTGGCAAATGAAATGATTTGTGGCCATTTGTCACCACGGACGTTCAATGGGCAATGCATTTTTTTGTTTTTTTTTCCTTGTCTATTATTCGATGCTGCTGCTTTTAAAATGTGATTTATAGGTCCTTGTATCACTTTTAAGTGGAAAGAGCATTCATCATGAAGTTGTCTACTGCTGATTTCCGCACAAATAACATGCTTGAATGTATTAACCAAATTTTAAATACATATTTCGATTGCATAATACCTATTGACATATGAAAAATTTATAATATATAATACAAATAAATTAAATGATTGAATTTAAAATATTTAAACTGTGAGTTTTGTTTCAAGACAATACAACGTTTATTCTAATTTGAACTTGCATTAAGTTTTCGGATGTTTGAGGGTTCATCTTGAACACCAAAAAGTGATTTTCTTTTGTTAATTATAAGGCAAAAGTTTCACGACGGCCAATTACATCAACAAAGCAAAGATTGTACGCGTCGAACCAAAAGCCAACTATAGAAGATTTTCAATCACTACCGGACGCTGCAGTTAATCCCCGGTACTATTATTCGGACCAGCGATAATGGGTTGTTGTGCAAGTCCGGAATGATTCGACCTCCAATTACAAGCGACTACTTGTAATTAAAAACTACATATTGAACCAGTCAAAGGCAGAAGTCGTTCGTTTCTGAATGATTAACCTTTATGATTTAAAGCTAAATACATTTCAGCTTTCTTGAGGAGTTTATTTTCTTGAAAATAAAATATTACATTATTCAGAAAATAATTTTATTGCTGTTCTCCAAATTCGAATATTGAATACATGTTTAGCTAAGTTCTATGAAAACTATTATCACTTCAAATAACTGTTCAAACTTATTTATGTTTCATTATTTAATGAATCTTGTTAAAAACAAAAAAAATCAATATTATCCATGTGAAATTGCTGAAGTCATATTTTTCATTATATCGAGCTGTAATATGAAAATATCGACAACGTCAATATGTCATTATCTGACACCTTCAGTATTTGTAAATACATCTTTTTAGGGTACACGGTTACTGAGATTACTTTTCCCGGTATACAAATTTCCTGTCGGCTGATTGCAGCACGATAACTAGTAATTAGCGGAGTTGTGTCATATGTCGGGAATGGTAGCAGCGACACCCGTCGCGTCTGCTTTGTAAAATATACACAAACGTCAATAGAGTATACGCTTGAAGTACATCTGACTCGAATGTTGTGCGAAGAGTTGGGGCGGGACGTGGCACACGTTTTAATATCCGGACAATCTGCCGTTCGAATGTGATTTGGGTAATGCTTTTCGTCAAGTGACGTCTGAATCGTTACATCACTTTGTTTCAAATCATAGTCACGTGCTTCTTACTACCACCCACTCGAATATTTGACTAATCGTATTTGTACTCGATGATTTGGATTTCCGAGTTGACAAATATGTGTTGTAAGACAAATGAATAATTAATTAAATGAAATTCTTATGATTTATGATTTTTTTCTTTCTAGAAAAATTTCACTTTGTGTATTTAATATCATAAAGTTCAAAAATATTATATCTTAGCAAAACTTTTTCACTCACTTTAAAGCAATTCAGAGATCTAGTTTTCTGTAAACTCATTTTTCATTTGTTCTAGTTTTGATTTAATTTTCTTCTTGCGTTTTCTATTATTTTCCATTCTGATGTTAAATAACAAAAAGGTCCACAACGTTGAACATTCTGAAAATTCTTTGTAAAATTTATCACCGGATTTGGCCACTTTCAATGCAGTGCACGTCGCGAATTCGCCGGCGGTTGACAATAATCAAATTATGATATTAATTGAAAACTACCTCTAATGCACGACTTTTATACTGTTGGTAATATATAAGTCATCAATTACTAGCAATTTTCACACAAGACGGAAATTAAATTAAAATAAATGCCACCATAAATATATGATTGCGTTATACAATAATAAAATACTCGTGCTACTCAGTATTGGAACTGCATGTTCAATGAACTACAAAAATGAAATTTTGAGATCATCATTGGCATTTAAGTGATATGAATCGTATTTGAATACCATAGGTATTGTATCCCCAGAGCATCAATCTCTTGTATTTTCGCGCAATTTCAGATACTGACGCAATTGTACGATACGTTCAAGCGCCCTCTTTGCTACTAGATTTAATATTAGAGGCGCCTTCACTTGATTTTTCATTCAGACGTTGGCGCTGCGACGAACTCGAACTTGAAATAATGGCGCCGTGGGGTGAGAGCGATAATTTTCAATTTGAGCGTGTTCAATACCGCGCGAGTTCGATTGATTTCTTCCCGTGAGCAGAAAAGTTTCGTCGTTAACTCTTATTTCATGCTCCATTCGGCATAATTTGTTGTAAGCAGTCCTCCACTTGCTGATTCGGATCTACGAATGCCGTACGATGAATATGTTATCCGATCACAATGTTAAGAAGTTTTCTTTATTCAGTTTAATGTATATTCAAATGCAATACGGAAACGGTCGAAAGTTTTAAAATACGAGGGCATTCATTAGCGATTTCATTCAGGGTGACGTGAAGTTTCAATATACTTTTTTCGGTAACTTGTTACGAAACTAACTTTACGAAAGAACCGAGAGATGTATGCGAGGAAAAAAATGTATTGTTGGTACTAAAATTAGGTTTCAGATTTTTCAGCAGATATCACAAAATTCAATTGTTGTTTGGAACTTATTTTTAATTATATGACTTTGTAACAAACACTTGGAAAACAAAAGCTGTAATGCAGAATAACAGTTTTACTTAATTTGATGTAATACTTTTTCATTCAAATAATGACAATTCTTCCAAAATATCTACTGCAATTTCAATTTTATAGATTCTTGACAATTCAGAAATTTTAATAAAATCATTATTGTAAAATTGTCCTAATTTATGCATAATTTATTTTCAAATTTATTCGGATTAAATAAATTCATTAATGTAATTTTGTATTGATTATTTTGTTACTATTAGAATTAGAAGCAAACTTGATTTATAATTCATGAGAAGAATGAATAATTTTTTACTTTCACTGAAAACTTAATAATTTCAATAAAAGTTAAATAATTAATATTTATAACAATCAGAAATTTAACTAGAAACTCTGTCAAATTGTAACTAACACTGCTCTCTATTACATATCTCAATCGTCAGTAATAATCTGCAAATATCTCAATGTTAGCAGGTAGGACCTACTGTTACATACAGTGGTCAATAGTGGATTTAGTCCGGCGGCGCTCTTCAACCGTGCTTCCGTATATGTTACATCCAACAGTGCGTTAGTTACAGCAACCGCAATATGGTTACTGAACTCTGCACGGTATAACGCAAGGGTCACTGTTGTGCTTTCCTCGGGTTCCTAAATGCACTGGTATTTCCAGCTTAACATTTTGAAGCTTCGACAAAATGGACTCGTTAGTTCCTGAAACCACACTTTCGTTCAAATTATTATCTTTATTTAAAATAAACTCTATTTTGTAAAGTTTGTCATAAAAGTGTTTTTATTTAATTTATTTTTGTCTAGATTAATATGTAATCGCTCGGCGCGGAGCTGCACGCAACCGGGCGCGTCGTAGGTGGCGGATAACGAACGGCCTGTAGATATATAGGTTAGCTGCGATATAAGCGGGAAGAAACGGGAATCTTATTTTTCTTTTTTTTTCTTGTCGAATAAGCAGTCGCGGACCAAGCAGCGGTGGTGACGGAGAGCGCAACTGGAATGATATTGTTGCTGGACCATATCACCCCTATAAAAAAGTTGTTAGCTTTAGGAAGCACCACGACGGAGCGTGTGTGCGCCGCTCCACCATAAGCGCTCCACCTCCAGTACACCGCTGCCTTGCGGATAGGGTTTGGCTTCCCAAAGGCTAGAGAAGGAAAGGAGCGCGTGCATCTGTACGCGCCGTCGGAGATCTCTCTGAACGACAACATGGTTTCCGCCAAGGACATAGTACACTGAACACCGTACGACAAGTGATCGAAATAGCAGAACAAGTGCAGACTGGTAACCACTTCTCTCGGATGGTTACCCTCCTGGTCACCCTGGATGTGAAGAATGCATTCAACTCTATGAGTTGGTGCGATGCTCTCCAAGCCCTTAGAACGAGATTTAAGGTTCCAGGATACATTATGCGAATAATGGAAGATTATTTGACAGAACGTAGACTCCAATACGAAACAGAAGAGGGACCCCGCATAAAAC
>JABFQD010005322.1:0-10825 GCA_022817045.1 Psix sp. ZL-2020
CACTCAAACTTGCTGGCACCGGTACATCTGATACACATAATCACGTGCGGCAGGTAAACATTTGAATTGGTATAGCCTCTATACATAATAGAGGTGGCGCTAGTACATATTATGGGCAGCAGCTATCCCTAAGTATATGGATAGCTGCTGCCCATACAGTTGGCACAGCGGATGTCCATATATGGATAGCTGCTACCCATAATTTTTTTCCGTGTATCAAGTGTTTTCTGAACGACAAACGTTTTTTGGCTGTTTTTTGTCCTTGCAATTTTGCTTTGTTTAATGTTGTTTTTTGTTTTATCTATTGTTTATTTTATTTTTCAGTGTTCACTTCTTTGATCGTGTTTATTTCTTTTTTTTAATTTGTTGTTCTTCGTTGGTATTCTTACTAAAACTAATCCTGCCGTTAACAACGTCATCTCTTATAGAACCAAGAAAAATTTTTAATCAAAAGTTATTAATTTTTTTGAGTAGAATCTAAATCTGCAATAAAAAGTAAGGGTCTGTATTTAAAATTTCAGAGCTTCCCCTACATCCTTCCCTCCGAGACGGTGGATGGGGAGAGGATTTTTACACTATTGGATTTCTCCCTTTAAACTGTAAGAATTTTATTTAAAATATTTTTCAACAACGCATACTTTTCAAGACTTTCCAGTAGATAATGTAAAATGACTTACCCTGTATATTATACATGGTGATTTTTTTATTTTGAAACAACTAAATATCTCGAAAACTAAAAATCGTATTAAGAAATGTTTCATTTAAAATGTTTCTCTGAGAGGGGCCTAGTAGATGATACCAATCTCGACCTGTAACCTCCATCCCCTGGGGGTGGGCGATGGAGCCACTTACGAATTTTGAATAGGAACCCCTACTTTTCATAGTCAATTCAGATTCCCCGCAAAAAAACCTATATTTTGTTCAAAACATTGTTTTTGTTTTTCAGTAAATGGCGCTGTAATCGTAGAAAATACAATTTTTCGCAATTTTGGTGAAGTTGCACCAGAGGGTGAGAAAACCTGATGGTGTTTTTAAAAATCTTATGAATATTGATGAGAGTGCCATTTTCATGCCAATGCTATGCTATCATCGGTATGTCATTGCTTGCTCATTACCATACCACTACTCTGCCTTGCTATGCTATTGCCATGACCGTATATTAACCATGTCATAGCCATGTCAAAGTCACGCTATTGATATGCCAAACTCATTCCGCTTGATTTAAATTCGTCTTTATCTGTGACAGTATGATTATTCTCAATAACACTGAAAAAAGTTCGAAAATGCAGCATAATTTTTGATTGGTCATAACTTTGCCATTTTTCATAGAAAAACAAAATTTTTTGTTTATTTTATCTAAAAAATGATCAATTTTCATAATCCAAGATAAAATATACAAGTCTACAGGGCAATATTTTCCCGTGTATACTCTCCAGGTTGGCAAAAATTTTGATGTAAAATTTTTTTTGTTTACAAGTTGTTAACACTAAGTGTATCCATTTTTTCATAACTTTTTTATGACATTCTTAAAGAGGATATTTTAAGCTTTAATTCGGTCAAAAAAGAACCGTATTTGATGAAACTTACGGAAGATAGGATAGGTTGAAAAATGGTAAAATTTCGACCAAATCAGATTTTTTTTTGGACCAGTGTATTTTAGAACATTGAGTTCAGTTCTTTACATCGTATATCGTTTTTGTATCTCTTGACAGTTTGCATTTCACTCTTGCATGTAAGCTTTTGAGATTCTGAATAAACGTCCTTTGATCATTGCATGTTACCAGAAACTTGAAGTTGCATTTGCAAAAGTATTACATTAATTATTTTTTTCAATCACTCAACAGATGAAAATGATCAGCCATGGATGAATTACCGTCGAGTAGCTTAAACATGTTTTCTATCATTTCCTTTTCCTTTAAAAAGCGCGCTTTAATATCCACTATATTGATAATTTTTTACACTCAGATTTGGAATTACACTAAATTTTTATAGGTTCAGACAGAGCTTTAATACTGGCTAAACTTTCACGTTTAATAACACGAGATAGAAAAAGAAAATTTTTACTTAACATGTATCTATTTGATAGTTCAGTGCCTGAACATTCATAGCGTATCTAGAAATGAGATTAACAAACTTCTGAAACGAACGAACACTTATACGCTAATTAATGCTTCTCTGAATAACACTTTTTCTTATTATAAAAACAGCATATTCATTCTATAAAACGTTGCCATTGACCTTTTTAATGTCAATATCAATAACTTGAGATTACAACAAAAAGCAACTTTAATCATATTATTCAGATTGTTCTTTTTGAATCATTCAACTTAAAAATTAGAACATTCTAAAAAAACTTCCAATCTCGATAATACTTCAAATTTCCTGATCGCGACTTCCTTTTTTGATTTATCGCTGTAACAACTCGAAATTTCAGAAAAAAAAAACAAATTTCATCATATTTAAATTTATACTGCTCAAATTATTCAACCCACAAATTACTACATAAAGAATAATTTCCCATGTCAATAGATCTCCAAATTTTCCAATCAGAACTTTTCTTTCTAATCCATCACTATCACATCTTCTTGCTTAAGTCATACTCTCATCCCATCTACAACCTTTCTCTTTCTTAAAGTATGTTCGAAGTAAGGTACATGTTAATGTCCCATAAGACCTCCCACCTGGAAGTGTGTTAAAAGTGAGCTAGCCCTACTACTTCTGAGTACTGAACGATGAATCAAACAGTCGTGAGATTACCTCTGAATCAATTCTGGCTCGACTCCTTGAAAAAGCTGTGATTTCATATCACAATGTCTTTTCATATACCGAAAAGACATTTGATTGGCACTTCGGTTTCAATGCCGTATTGTATAAATTTGTTGGAAAAATATTCTATCACTTCTCGCGTATAGTCTCGCTTGCCAGCAGTACTTATGCCATTCTCTTCCTTGTTTAAGGTTTGCATAGCATTCACGCATACGTAATCTCCATCAAACTAAACAGCACCAAATACTGAACCAGAAATTTTATCAGATCACTCTGCGATTCACCGGCTATCTGTCGCATTTCATGCCAAATTGACAAATTATGTCATGCAACATTTTCAGGCCACCTTTATCCATTGATTGTTCGAAAAAAATAGAGTGAAATTTTGAACCAATTCATACTCAGATGACACAACAACTCTTTTGTGCTTAGTGGCGGTATTTTTATTTAAATGGCAACTGGCTCGGCTGCTCTAGCTCAAGTCGGCAGCGGTTGCGACAGGTAGTAGCGGGCTTATGACTGTTACAAACAGTCAGTTTGGTTTCATCGACTCAACGAAAACAAAGACAGCTACACAGATGACGCGACTGGGAAAAATCCGGACTTGAAGATTTTCGTGTTAGTAATTTTTTTGGCACAACTTTAACCTGGTCTTGCGTCTTGTGTAGCTAATTCCTGGAAATTGCACGTTTTTAAGCATCTAGAAACGAATGCATTTTCCAGCGTAATATTGATAAAATGAAATGAATAAATAACCAAATAAATAATTGAATAAAATTAAATTATAAATAATTCAGTAAAAACAAAATTAAAAAATGTCTCAAAAAAGAAAATAAATACAGACAAATCGAACAAATAAATGAAAACGATAAAAAACACGCGAAATATAAACAAATAAAATTCACAGCTGAATAAATAACTGAATAAACACAAAATGGATTCAATAATCAATAAACAGAATTAAACAAATGAACAAATAGAAACAAACAAATAAGCGAATAATAACAAATTTAGTAAAATAACAATTAACTAATAAATAATAACGGAAAAACATTAAACAAATTTCAATGAACAAAATAACAAATAAATAAATAAATTGCAACCTAGCAATAATAAATGATAGTGGATATACAATATTTTCATATCGTATTGCATATCAAATTAATCTGAATCAAATTTCAAATTTAATAACAAATTAATTTCTCGAATTTGAATTAAATTAAAGAAGTTATTCAATGAAATGATTCTCCATATTAAAATAGTCCATTTCACTTTTATTTAAAGGGGAGAACGGGGAAAGCATTGCGAGCACGGTCCGTTTTAAATCTCTCACATTCAAATTCCCACGCTCGGGTCCGGGAAACACATTTTCCAGTCCAGGATTGGCACGTGAAACTTAATACCCGAAAACCCAAAAAACATTTATATTATCACTAACCAAGCCTACCACTACACCAACGATGAAAGTGACTACTGTTACGAGAACTTTAGAATTTAATACAATTTCAGTAGATAAGAATTCAAACATTCATAGAATTAGAAAATTGAATATAAATGATAAATTACTTGACGAATCCGACATTTTAGTCATATATAATTATGTTACTTTTGATTAATGAATGATTAAATATTGAATATTGCTGTATGAACAAAATTTATTTTCCGCCTTCCCTTTTAAAATTAAGACTTATTTTAAATAGAGGTTAATACTCAGAAGATAGTATTGTCCTCGACGTAACACATCACTCAGTCATCATGCTCGTGCGACGAATGACAATTGATTGAGACATTGGGATCCCAAAAATCAGACATCTTTTTATTATTTGTTCTAATCGCTCTATAAAACAATTCTATGTCACAACAATGGTATGACGTAGCAAAACCAGATAATATGTTCAATAATAGTGCCACCATAATAATAATTAAGATTGCATTTTTTCATAATATCTATACAACAACAACAAATACAAACATCTAGTAATCATACTATAGAAATTTACTAGATACTCATGCCATAAAAAATATAAAAATTCGATTTTCTTTAGCTGGCTATAACATTACTATTTCTTATTAAAAATGCAATTTATTAAATCATATTTAAAAAATATTTATTTGACAAATTTTTATATTTTACAATTTTAAATAATTTTTTCCCAGTAAACTAATGTTTAGTTCGAAATATTGTTTCTCAATTCAATAAATATGAAATCGGGTTGGTAAGAATTTTTTTGTTGTTCATAAACACAAAATATTGTTAGGTATTTTTATATTTTCATAATTAAACACTTACTTAATTCTGATATGAGTGATCTTTTGTTAAAACGTCTATAATTTTTTTTAAAATATCTACAGTACAGAGGGTAGTTAGAAGGCAGTTAAGGGCTTTTTGTTTGACTCATATCTGCGCAACTCTTACCTTTTTATTTACAATTTTTTGTAATATTTATATGTATTTTCTTTATTTATTTGAATGTCATAAAGTACTGCTACCTATTAGCCTCAGGAGTCAACCTACACTTTTGACAGTGAATAGTTTGAGTATATGCCGTAAGGTGCTGCTATCATGTAGCAAAAATCGTGAACCCACCGCTTTGAAATAGTGAAAAGTGACAAGATTTAGAATCACTAGAAGAAAATAAGTTTAGAAAAATAATTTCGATCAAAATGAAACCTTTGTATTCAAAAAACAATGTGAAAAGACGAAAAGAAGTTTATATTATAATTTACTTTCGTTCAATTTTTTATTTTAACGCATAAATGTTATGTAATAGTTATGAACAGTAAATTATAGTTTGTTAACTTCACCGGTGCTGCGCACTCTTACCCGCGAAGTTCTAATGAATTTCTTGATAAATATTTAATTTATTTTTAAGATATCGCTTTAATTAAATATGGTTAGAAGTTGATACCCATTAAATAAGAAATTTGACAACAAAATTTTTCTGTGGTACTATTTTAATATTTAACTCATACTAAACATTTATAAATTACTTTTTATCATATACTAATCAACAATTGTTTATACATTTATTGCTAAAACGAAATGGCGATCCAATGAAAATTAACAAACGATAACGATAAAAGGTCGGGTCGACATTGCAGTCAGTCTAGAGAGGATTATCCCTTCTGCCGGAATAACAGCGCCTTCTTGTGGTTTCAAACTCATTAGATTTTTCGTAATTTGTCCCTTCTGTAGAATTCGTATTCTTTCAATGACTCTCTAGGGATAGTCACGTTTGGACAAGGAGCTCTGATTATATACAGCTCAAAGGGTTAAAATCAAGATCTTTTATCCATCTCACTCTTTTCTATTCAAATTCAAATCACCACTTGCCATAACTGTTCCGCAAAGAAGCTTTGCATTGAAAATAGCACTGGGAGTCATTTTCAGTCCGCTTTCTTGTTTGGCAACTTGTAAATTCTTTTTCGAAAGATTAAACAGCTGAGAAAAGCTGAAAAATAAATTATTTGTTTGCACTCAAATGTAATCTTCTGTAATTTAATGATGTATTAATTTTATCACTACAATTGAATAATTTTAAATAATCGAGAACCATGATTTTATTTATTAAATTACAGAAACTAAGAAATCCAATTTAACATTTTAATTATAGTTAATCAAATTATTTCGTTTTCAGAAATAACGTTCTTTAACTTCGTCACTTCTGTTAATCACTTTTCTTCTTAAGGCAGAGATTTTTAGTTCTTACAGTGGCCCGCTGGGCCCAATCGACTGAAATTAATGCTGCGCCATTATTAGCAGAAGTTAGTCAACTCAAGGAGTTTGGTAGGGTTTTCGTCCTTAGTG
Source organism: Psix sp. ZL-2020 (assembly GCA_022817045.1). Classification (NCBI taxonomy): domain Eukaryota; kingdom Metazoa; phylum Arthropoda; class Insecta; order Hymenoptera; family Scelionidae; genus Psix; species Psix sp. ZL-2020. The sequence continues at coordinate 6,575 of JABFQD010005322.1, forward strand.
CTGACAACAACTCGCCGTTGTTTCCAAAGAAAAAGCACCCGAGACGATGGAGTTATAACTTGTGGATTGCCGGCAATAATGCTTCTTCTATATGGCCTTCGTTTACGATGTATAACTTTGCCGTGCGTATGTCGTGTTTCTTCGTTAGCCGCTTATTCCGAAAGTGCAGAAAACGCGAGAAGTATGATGTACGACGCGCTTTTCTTTCCCATCTAACTTCTGTTTTTGTCAACTTTACTTGTAGATGAAAACATTGTGATATTAAAATCTTCTACAATGCGATGAGTGAAAGTCTCTTGAATTCTTTTTTAAATACATACATATTAATTTTATATTAGCATTTTAACTGTGCAAGAAGACACAATGTAAGCAAAGTGAAGAAGTTATTGATATTTGTTTGTAATAATAAATAATAGATTTCATTAAATGAAAGTTTTGAAAATGTTTGTTCTTATTCAAATCAATAACATAGAGAATTTTGTATTTTTTTATGTAATATGCATATAATTATTTTATAAGTCTTATTAACTGAAGTAAAAACTTTAAAATGTATTTTAAAGTTATTACTTATTTTACCTTTTTCAGGTAAAACAGATTGACTGGAAAATTTTTGATAGTCTCAAACAGTGTTGCTTAAATAAACGTTAAATAATTTTAATTTAACTTCTTTTGTAACGTTCAATTTTGTTGAATTTTTTTAATTGACGAAATTGGGTTTCTTTTCCAAAAGACTTCCAAAGAAACTTAATTTCATTAATATTAAGTGAAGAATTAATTAATGTTTTATGTATTTCTTAAATAGATCGTTACACAAAAACATAAATTAAATACTATCAAATGAAATTTGTATTAGGCAATTTTTGAACTGCAGTCTTCATTTACGTGTGAACCTTCGTTTGATTTAGGTATATTATATAAATATATTATATTATTTGCGTTGACAAATTTTAATTAAATAAGTTATCACAATATTAAAATGAAATAAAATACAAAAACAAATATGTAGTAAAATAAGGTTAAACTGAAAATTTATAAATTTTTAATTCCATTTTTATATAATCTTGATTATTATCTTCCAAATGAAGAATTTTACCAACAATTTAGTTAAATTTTTTTTCCAATCTATCTAACTATAAAAACTAGCATAACGTATCAGGATAATTTTAGAAAAACAAAAAATAATTTCAAATGAATTCTTTTATTTTCAATCAGATTTTTTATATTTTTGATATTGTGCCTTTACAGTTCACAATGTTTAAGTACTTATTCATTTAATTGCACCGGTAAAACAGTTTAAATGAAGATTCAAGAAGAGAAATACCATAAGAGACTAGGATAGAGCAACTGAGTCGTTACTATAAATTCTTAATCCAAATTTGCGCGTAAAACTGAAAGTTAACTAAGTTCGGCAACATCAGCCGTAACAATGTTGCAGTAAGTTCTTACGGTAACGATGCTGTAATGTCGGTTTCCCACCTACCGTAACAGTTCTTCGCGATAAAGTCACCAATAAGATTCGCAAGAATGACCTCGAGAAGGGTTGCGTACTTCGACTAAAAAATAAAAAAAATACTCTTCCGATCGTCAGCGTTATTTATTGACTAATAAGTAATTCTTATCTTCTTACGTTTGAATATATTATTAATTTATTTAATTTTATTTCAATTTATTTTTAACTCATTTTTTAATAGAATTCAGAAATGTAGATTTCTTAAAAAAATATTTTGAGATTATTTGAAAATAGGAGCTAACATTAGATAAAACAGGGAGCTCGACACTTCCGCCAAGAAAAGTCGTAAAGACTTACAATAATAGAAATATGACTTTTTAAAGGTGCATAGGGTGTCGTTAACGACTTCACGCTTTTTTCCATTAGTGAATTTCTCCATTGGGAGTCAAAAACTTTTACAGACTTATTCTTAAAATATTCTGAATTTCCTTGTTTTAATCTCAGTTTTTACGTTTTAGATTAAACAATATTTGCTCTATCCACTATTTTGTTAATATTCATTTTTACATCGCATAAAGACTATAAAAATATAAATAATTATATCTGAGTAAGTCTGCAAGTTTTTACGTATTATCATGATATGAGTGACGTAATATAAAATACTTATAGTTAAAAGGTATAACTACTTCGTTTCAAATTTTTGTTTTACGTACTTTTCCCCTATTATTATATATGGATAAATTTATAGTTCAAGTTTTGTATTTCTTACATCTTTTAACAAAATTAAATGTAGTTATAAGCTTTTTCAGAATTCATTATAAAAATCAGCGCTAAAGTTCTTTCCAATTTAAAAAATAGCCGATAAGACACAATTAATTGAATCATTTTTCAACCAAATCTCAGCTAATGATCAATGTAATATATAGTCATTACTATAAATGTTATTCATAAATGCAGTTAAACTATATGAGTTAGCCTTAAGACGAAATATAACCTAATAAATAAATTTTGAATTAATTCCATAAAAATTTCAAGCAAAAAGGTCATTATATTTCTTTTTATTTTTATTAAATTCTAACATGACCTAATATGTATTTTCTGTGAGGTTTTTGTACAAAATTCAAAATAGATGAAAATGTGATATAATAGCAAACAGTGATTATAATTGTAAAATATCATTGAAGTTACAATTTTAAAAAAAACAACATTCGTAAAACATCGAAACATAAACATATTTAATTGCCTTTATTTATTTTAAAATTTTTAAACATCAGAAAATGTTGAATTTTTTATACCTACACCTATACTAGAAGTTAAACATGGTAGTAAAACTAGTGTTAATTATAATTATAAATGATACAAATAATATACATATATGAAAAAATGTTTAAAAATTAATAAAAATGAATCATATAATACTAATTACATACCATTGAATTGGTCATAAACCTGCTACGATACATCGAATTGACCCTCGCTGTATTATGTCAACGTCGTGCTTTCGTCAGTGAAGAGTAAACTCAGGACTAAATCATTCCCTTTGTGTTGTAGGCGAAGCAAGACCAACATGGTCTGAACAAATAAAGGCATTTGTATGCACTTTGCCAGCAGAAACGCATAATGTTTTGAGGCACACAATCCTTCTACAATTTTCTGTACCTTAATTTTGCTAAGCCAGATTAGCCGAAGTTACACGGAATTTGTTATGTGCAAACTAGAGAATTGATTGCATTTAATCAATCTTCATTCTTCTCTATTTGTCTATCAACAAATTTTTATAGGCAAATCAATTTAAACTGAAAATTAAATTGCCATATCATAGTATACAAAAATATGATACGAAATATTTTGCTATTAACATGCAAATATAAACAAAATTTATACTTTGTTTGTTAGAATAAAAAAGAAAAAGAAATGAATTGAAAATTAGTACTTAGCAAAACAATTTTTTTTAATTATTTATGAATTTTCAATACGCAAGATATAGATAAAATCTCAAAATACAAAACATTTTAGTAAAATTAATTTAAATTATTATTATTCTTTCTGTCGAAAAGAATACCATAATTGTATCTAATTGTCCGGGCTGGAATGAAATAAACTTATTCGTAACGAAAGAGAACGTCGATTCAACATTTTGCATGCGTCCGCATTGCGAAAGACAAAAGCAAACTATACTAGGAGTTGCACATCAATTTTCTTTGACAACTCAGTGTTTCAGTCGCGCCAAGACAATGCATCAAGATTCAATAAAACCGCAACAATAAGCGAGAGAAAACGAGGGTTGGCATAGCGGCTCCCAATTGGAGACGGGAGGGTAATTTGAATGAAGAGACAAGAGACAATGTGCCCAAGCTTGGGCTCGGGCTTTCGCGAATAACCAGTGAAAACAACCGCGGAATCAAATTACTCTGGCACCCTGTGAGAGAGAAAGAAAATAAAGGGCCATGTAATTATATTTACAAGTGGCAATTTTCGAAAACAAAAGCAACGAAGATTGCTCGTTTCATTTAAAAGACTCATTGTCATTATCGAGCTAAGCAATTCACAAAAATTGATTTCCAATCAAAAAAGAATACTCTCTTCAAAGTGTTTAACAATTAGTAAATAAGTGATTTATAAATAAAAGTTTTATGCACAATTCTTACTATAAATTTTGTTAAAAAGAAACTTATTGTTTATTATCGGTGATGTTTAAACATTTTTATAAACTATACATATACTTTTATTAAATTATTTGTTTATACGTATAAGTTAATTAATCTTTGAAATAATGCTACATTATTTCAAAAGCTTGGTTT
>JABFQD010005323.1:0-10823 GCA_022817045.1 Psix sp. ZL-2020
AATTCCAATTTTATAGTATTTTATTCTAATTTTGAAAAATATAATAACTTTTATGTAAAGTTTTATTTATTTAACCACTTAATATTTATATAAATAAAAATAAAAGATAATGAAAATTTAAGTAAAACAATATTCAGATTTTTTTCAAAACAAAAATTATATTTATTAGAAATTAATTAGTTCCATTTTTGATATGTCAGGCTCCTTCGAGTAGTCCATCTATGATGATCAGCCTTCATGATTGAAGGCACCTTCTATGTCTAGAAGTGGTCCTTATGTATACCCACTAGTGTTAATTTGCTTTTCAATGTGAGACTCCACCAGATGTAAGGCAGAATAGGATGAATGTTCCTTCCTACAAGTATGTTGACTTTGAGTTAATGTAAATTTTCCATTCAGCCGTTCTATGATGACAGTGTGAATCAGTCTCTCCATTATCTTCAGCAAGATTGATGAGAGACTGATTGGTCTAAATTCTTTTGCTGTAAAGTAGCTGAGTCTGCTAGGTTTCGGTATAAAGACCATTTTAGATGCCGGGAAAAAGACTGTCCGGACCTGCAGCCTAGTAGATGCCTTTATTATCTATGTCCCATCTCAGTCTCCTGATCGTAACAAAATCAATAGGATCTAGGAGAAGCTTCTGGTGCCTCTTCCATCTCTAGTAGGTGCTCCAGCGTACTCTCCTCGTTAGTGGTGTAGGTTCCATCTTCTTTTTAGCAATTTAGAGCAATATTAGAAATTTCAAAAGATGTGATATATCGTAAACCTAATCTTTGCAAAAAGCTTTTATTTTGTAAAAAAAAGTTAGTTCACCGGGTGGCCATCTTGATCCACGATACGTATTTGCAAATGATCTATAACCTTTCCATTGATTGGGAATTAAATGATCTTTGATAGGATTTGCAAATGAACTATAACCTTTCCATTGATTGGGAATTAAATGATCTTTGATAGGACTTCTATGATATCCTGGTGGGGCAGTTGGAAAAATTCATGAATGACGTGTTTCTTTACACCGTTTACGTATGCATCGGTTGTTATACTACATTTGGTTGTTAGTTTTCATCGCAAAAATGTCTACGATTCCATCCGAAATATGTTTAGTGTTTGCTGCCGAGAGCCGTCGATCTAATCCCAAGAGGCAACCTATGGTGTCTTACGACCGAAAATCATTGTCTTTGTTGCATAATATTGAACATTTCAATGAAAGAGTATCCTGCTTAATACTAAGTGACACATCCAATTGCTTAAAAAATACCTCACTATCCTCAAGTCTGTAACTGCCAGACGGAATAGTAATTTCTTCATCTTCCATATGAAATTTTTTTTTACCCTTCCCTATGTTTGGTATTGAGTTGAACGTTAGAAATTCAATGAGACCAAGATAGTGTTTTTCATTAGAAATTAACTAATGAAATTGTCATCTTGCGTGAATTATTATATAGAAGATTTAAACACAAATGGCCATATTGGAATGAATTGTGATTTTGATATCTGTCACAATTGTATTTCATCACGCTGCCGCGTCCGAGGTATTTGATTAATTCCGGTGGTGGTCTCAAGTTACCAAAGCTGTCAAAATAGACTACACGGTTCGTATTTCTGCTGTATGCTACCCAGTGTGTTCCAGGATCGGTAATCCTAGAGAAGATTTACACCGGTATCAACGCGTAATTATTTTTTATCTTTTTTTTAATTCAGTTCCAGGGCTACAGTACTGATAACCAGGAATGTATAACTCAAAGGATAATTTATTGATAAGTTTGTTCAATACACCGCGCCCTTTTTTGTATTGTACTAGTAGTTGACCTTGATGATATTTTACAATATTCGCAAGAACTTCAAAGATACGAGGCTCTGTTACCATACAACATTCGAGTTATTTGTAGGATCCAGTAATTGCAGCAAAGCAAATGCGTTCTTCGCAATCTTACTGGATTCAAACAGTTTACGTTTCAAAAACATCTATATTTATTCTAAATCATTGAATCAAAGTGCTGTTCTAAAATAAGAATAATTTAAAGACGGGGCATTTATGAACGAAAACGATTTGACATTCAAAAGTGCTGTAGATGATGACAACTACAGTGTGCTGATTGACAGTGTCGCTGAAGGGTCTTCATGGTGAGAAAATTACGAAAAGAAGGCTGCAGGTGTGCAAGATGATGCCGTTGCGCAGAACTCAAACATTGACAATAGTGCTATAATTGATAAATGTATGGCAATGTTGAAACGCAAGAGTAAACATTTGAATACTGCAATGGATGTAAGATGATTGAAAAGTAGTTTAAGGAATGGCAATGCGGACTTTAACGTTAGCAATGATAAAATTAGTGTAGGTGCTAAATGATACTACGTAACAAAAACGATTTGTTGGGATTGATATTTATGAAAGAGTCGAATGAAAATTTTAAACAAACACGACTACGACGTTCACAAAGAGATCATTTTGTATTCAATTTTAACCAGGAGTGCTCATAAAAAGTTTTACAACCCAGAAGAAGTTGTGAGAGATAAAGATGGAAAATTCGAAAAAGTGTGACCGGATCTATTCGTTATTGTAAAAGAGAGAGTAACGAGACAGTATGTTTACGCATCATTTGCGAAATGAGTGTTGTCGTATTCGGGTGTTCGTTGGACAAGAAGACATTCACATTTCGAAGACCTATCAACGTTGGCTTTCCCTTAGCCATCGACGGCGCTCACGACATGGCTCAGCGAAGAATCTGTGATCTCAGTGATTCGGTTAAAGACAATGATGCTGTTAATTTCAGAATTTTGAAGTCAGTCATCGATCAAAACAACGAAACTATGCAAAAAAATTTACAACAACGTCTCGATGAGTTCGAAAGAACGATACCAGATTACGAGAATTTAGCAATACAGCACATACCTGATGTAGAAGTATGAAACCGAAATTTCCCGGTAGATGGTGCTCGCTATCAGTTTAAACACCGTAATACCGCTTCTGTAGCGCCATCTTCTCCCTCTAACAGCTGTCAGTCCACAATAACCTAAGTTTCATACACTGGTCTATTTTTCTAAAACCTCGAACATGTCGAGTTTTGTGCCTACGAACTATGATTTGCGGACAGCATTGGTTTTATGCTATCATTTGAAGAAAACTGTTGCAGAATACTTGTCGAAGCATATGGTGAACATGTTTTTGGCAAAACTCAATGCTTTGATTGGTTTAACAAATTTAAAATTGGTGATTTTGATGTGAGAAACGAGGAGTGTGGGAAACCACCGAAAAAGTTTGAAGACAAGGACTTATAAGCTTTATTGGATGAAAATGATACTCAAACTTAACAAGAACTCGCGGAATAATTAAGTGTGACACAAAAAACAATGTCTCTCCGTCTGAACGCTATGGGAAAGATTCAGAAAGTGGGAAAATGAATATCACACGAATTGAATGAAAGACAGCAAGAAAAAAGAAAAACCACTTGCCAAATGTTACTCGTCAGATTTAAAAGAAAATCATGTCTTCATCGAATAGTAACAGGTGATGAAAAGTGAACATATTTTCAGAATCTTAAGCGTCGTAAATCATGGGTGAATTCCAGTGGAGACTATTTTCAATAAAATATTTTTTATAATTTTCAAATAACAAACGTGCAACTTTTACAAAAAAATTTTCCGGTTGCATATTTCTACACCTGGCAGATGCGATGAAAAATTACAAATGGTTCTATAACCATGAAAAACGAACCTCTTTAAAATAAGTAAAGCAACAGCTGTACAAGAGTGCCAATGCCTTTGCTACAATGGACGCTATAATGCACAAATTATATAAATTGGCACGCCGCGATTGTTTGCGACGTAGAGTTGTTATTTGTGACTTGGACGAAACTTGGCAGGCTGATTTGGTTGACATGTTGTCGTACTGAAACTCCAAAAATGGTTTCAAATATCTGCTGACAATTATCAATGTATTCTTAAAGTGCGCATGGGCTATATCTGCCAAGATTAAAAATGATGCAAATGTTACAAAAGAAATAGAATTTGTATTGTGCAACGGGCGTGTGCCAACAAATCTGACGTTTAGAGAGATAAGGAATTTTGCAACAGTACGTTCAAATCGTTGATGAAAAAATACAGCGTGTACATTTATTGAACGTACAGTAGCATGGAAGCATCGATTTGCGAACGCTTCAATCGAACTCTGAATGAAAAAGTGTGGCAAAAGTTTGGTTTGCGCAGTAAATTTAAATGGATAGATATAATTGACAATTTAACGTCAACGTACAATAACACGGTTCATTGTACTCTCAAAATGAAACCATCGAATGTTACCATTAAACGCAAAGACAGTATATAATTTTATTCATAGAAAAAACTAGTCATCATCAGTAAAGCGAAAGAACAAGTTTAAAATTGGTGACAAAGTTCGTATAAGCAAGTTCAAATATGTTTTTGAAAAAGGTTACGCATCAAACTGAACAACTGAAGTATTTATCGTTCATCAGGTGAATCAATCAGTACCTGTGACTTACTTGTTAAAAGATTACCAGAATCAGCGGATAGAAGAATTGGACGTGATATGTACAAACACCAAATTCAATAAAATTATATGCCTCGATCATAATTTCAAAGGTTACAATTGTCAGTTTATCCTCAAATATGTTGTAGAGAATACGTTGTTTACTCCCAAAATCCCAAAGTTTAAATTATTTTCACATGCCTTTAAGCAAGTTTTCCTAACCCTTTGGATTAGAAGAGAGCAAAGGTTACTTTCAGTATTTATTTAATACACCCCAATATGCCAATTACATTGGTCCGTTACCGGATGAACGTTACTTATCGCCCGATACTACGAACGAACTAGAGCGATTCGTGTTTTAGCAGTTGCCCGATGATTTGATAAACGCAATATATATATTTGATTTTAAAAAAGAAATCGTCGCATATTGTAAGTGAGATGTTTCTATTTTGCGACAGGCTTGTCTGATTTTCAGGGAAATATTTTTACGAGTCGGTAACGTTAGATAGTTCGTGGAAGCCGGCACGATAGTGTCAGTTTGCAATAAATTGTACAGACGTAAGCATTTCATACTCGATACTATAGGTATAATTCCGAATAACTGTTATCGCTTAGCTGACAAATAATGTGAAAAGGCCCTGAAATGGTTTTTATTGTATGAGATTAAAAACAACATAAAAATACAGCATTTTTTACGTGGAAATTAAACTGCCATTAAGTTTTCGCGTTGACGGATATCAAAAAGATTATGATACAGTTAATCATTTCCATAGTTGTTATTAGAATGGGTGTCCAAATTTTTTTCCGTAAATTGCGACAATGATTCTGGCAACGAATCCTGTGCGATTTCGAGGCTAACTTAACAGCGGGAGATTTACGAATATTGAGTGAAAATCACTTCTCATTGTACACGATAAAACCGCAAGATGCTTTTTTAGGCGGTCGGATGGGTTGCATGCGAACTTTTTACGAGGCAAAAGAATGCGAAAAAATCAAATATGTCGATGTGTGTAGTTTGTATTCTTGGGTTTGCAAGTACGGTAATTGTCCTGTCCGTCATCCTAAAGTTTATGATGTTGACGCTTGTAAGAATTTGATCGGCGATAACAACTATCGTGTAGTTGGTACAACAGTTTTCTATTACCGGTCTCACGCACACAGTCGAGGACTGCGGTATTGAAATAAAACAAGTTGTATTGACAATGAGACTTTTATTTAGTTCTTCAAACCGAACTCAAAACTGAAGTGAAGCCTATGGTCTAAGTTATATGTATATATACCAACATCTAATGCTACATTCTAATTTAAGATTGAAGGTTCAAGGTTTGAGACTTTTCCTACTCCGAAAATTAAGGTAGGTTTCATAATAGTACAAGGTTGTTACGCTTCTCCCATTGCTGGAATAAGATGATGTCAGTGTATTTGTGTTACGTTTTCTTATCGCCTAAATCTAATAGTTAGTTGTTAGTAGGTTAGTGTTAGTTAGCAGGTAGTTGGGCGAGTTATTGACAGATAGAGAAATACATATTGATGTATTAATAACCATAAAAAGTTGGATTCTCCTGACAAACGATTTAAATTTTATCGAAGGTGTCGTGGCCTCCCTGATTTTACCACCGCAAAATCTATTTCATCCAGTATTACTGGTCCGTAAGCACGATAAATTGCTTTTTCTTCTGTGTCGCTCGTGCTCTACGGAAATAAGTCAAACCGGATGTGCTCACGATAATGAACAATACCGAGCTTTCACCAGTACGTGGATCGTTGACGAACTGCGAAAAGCCGTCGAAAAGGGTTATAAAATATTGAAAATAATCGAAATCTGGCAATTCCAAATAACGCAATACAACAATAGAACCAACGATGATGGTTTATTTCTTGGTTACATAAAAAAATGTTTGAAGATGAAGCAAGATTCGAGCAGATGGCCAGAAAATGTCAAACTGTCGATGAATAAGAGAATTATCTAACCGAATATTTTCGCATTGAAAATATCAAACTTGATAAAGACAACATTTTCTAAAATCCCGAGTTATCGTGCGCTATCGAAAGTATATATCAATTCCCTTTGGGTGAAAATTGAGCAACGTGACGACATGGCTAGAATAGTTGTTCTTAAAGACCGATTAACGCTTTTGCAATATTTACAAGATCCAAATACGATGTTCAAGCACTTTTGCCGACTAACGATTAAACCACTATTATTTTTTACTTTTTAAATATTCACATGAATGCAAAGAGCAATTAAGAAATATTAACGTCCTTATAGCAGCGCACACCGCGACACAGGCACATTTAAAATTATATTTGTACTTGGAAAAATTAGGTGACTGAGCCTTGCATTACGATACCAATTCAGTAATTTACATAAGTCGTGAAAATATGTACGAATCAAAGACTTTTTGGGTGATTTGACGGACGAAATTGCATGTTACGGTCAAGATGCGTACATAACCACACTTCAAACCAACGGTCCAAAATTTTACGATTTTGTGGTGAAAAAATCTGACGGTGGATTCGCGGAGGTAGTCAAAGTTAAAGCTATCTGATTAAATTATAAATTTTTCAAATTATTCATTATGACACGGTCGAATCGTTTTAAAAGATACGATTCCGAATATATACACTTAGAATACGACAGGATAAAAATAATTTCCTCCATCACGTTTTAACGATTAAAGGAACCGAAAAAATGTAAACCCGTGTTGAAGAAACGTCTTAAATAAAAACATCATGAATCACAGCCGTATGGTTATATTATGAATAACAGTGTATGGTTCGACGGTATATCACCGGTCAACATGTTAAATTTTGAAGACTAATTGATGACAATGGTGACGAACGATTTTGCTTGGAAATAAACAACTTGCCCGAAGACTACGAACACGATATATTTATGCGTTTATACGAGCACTATCGACGTCTATTAAATGACGCAGATTTACGTCATATCACTACAGAAATAATCGAGGATGATATTTTGTTATTAATACTAGTTTTAATTTCAAAAGGTTTATCGAGTCTGATGCGTTCAATAAATCTTTTGAATTTGCTTTAAGTCAAGAAAATTTAATGTTCGAGAATTGACGAGTAAAAATATTTCGTAAATTTTTCGAAAAAGGACCTGCACAAAAAATACCAACTATGAAATTTTTAGCAATAAAATCAAATTGTTAAATTTATTAAAAAATATTGAAGTACACCTACGTGTAACTGTTACTATAATATGAAAATTTTACGAAAATTTTCTGAAAAAATATTTTTGAATCATTTATTTATAAATTATAACATTTAAAGTGTCATTAATAATGAATCTACTAAAATCAAAATGTCAATGAAATAGTTTATTTATTAGTTAAAATTAATAAAATAAAATTGTGATCTGAAGAAATTTTATTATTATTAGTATTCTAAATTTTTAATACGTACGGATGTAGGATATGGGGTACCGGACTTGTTAAATAAAAATAATTAAGTATAAAATAATAATTATTTTATACTTAAATATATAAGTACTTTATTCAGTACCTGTTTTACAATTCGTAGTTTCAAACTACGATTCAGTCCACCTTCCTGAGGTATTATTAAAATTGTCCTTATTTTGTACTTAATTTTATTTATACGAACTTCCATTGCGCAAAATATGTCTTTACATTCTTTTATTACTGAAGACAATAAATTTAAAATATAATTGAAATAATATAAGTTTCTGAGATTATGTTCTTGTTTTTCAAAAATTTTTTTATATTTAGGTTATTTATTTTGTAAAAAAAAGTAATTTAATTTCAGTTGGTGTTTTATAAAAATAGTTTTAAACATTTAAGACGTCTTGTTATTGACTTAGAAGTTTTTTACTTCCATTATGTTTCCATTTAAATCTCATTATATGTACTGGCCATAAGGGACCACAAAGTGCCGTAACATGGAGATAGTGCTACGATAGATGGTGTTTTGGCTTCATCGATTGTGGGAATAATTTTAATAAGTGTTCCAAGTAGTTTTTAATTTTCATAGACAAGATTTCATACGTATTAATATAAATGTTGAAAGATCTACAAATCAAAACAATACTTTTTAAATCTTTTAATAGTTCGAAGCTTTCTTCTTATTGTGGCACTAAGTCTGTTATTATTAAAGGTAAAATGCGAATTAATGTCAACATTTCAGATCCAGATGTAATAATAAATTATTTTTAAAAGTGCACGAGAGATTTCAGGAGGCTTACTTCGTTCTGCTCCTTAGTTAAATCCATTTAATCAATCATTTAATTGTTGAAGTGATAATTATTTCTTGTTGAAAATAAAATAATTAACTATTTGACTGATATCGTATCTATAGATACTTCTGTAACAGCCTGGAATTTCTAAAAACTACAGAAGGGAATTAAAATCGGAAATAAAATTAGAATAAAATAAAGAAAAAAATAGCAATAATGGCATACCTGTCATTATGAAAAAAAAGAAACAATTTACCACCATGGATGGTCGCAGTTTCTAACACATGTAAACGAATGTCGTAAAAATTTCTAAAATATGAATAAACAAATTCACGTATTAAACTAAATGAAGGTTGGCAACCTTGAGAAAGTATACTTAGAGAAATTTTTCCTTATAAACAATATTTAAATCATAAAGGAGTTAGGAGATATTAATTAATTAAACAAATTTTAATAAATACAATTATAAATTAAACGACAAACAATTTAGAGAAAGTAAACCAATAAAGAGAGGCGAGGGAAGGATGCAGACACCATGCTACCCTTAACTACTGTAGAAAAGAAGCATCGATCATCTCAAACGAAAATTAAACAATTTATCAACAATCACCAATAATAAATTATTGGCAATCAGTTTAACAAAAGTAAGTAAAGAAATATGTCTCAGGCGATGACCCAAAAGGGATTCACTCACTAGTCAATATAAATTGTTTTCCTGACATGAGAATATTAATTAATTCATAAAACATAAATAATCGTAAACAACAATGACACGAAGACAGATTACATCTAACAAAGTATCTAGATACACAAAGCTCAATGCCAGGAATCAGGTTCTGATATCAGTTTTATTAAATACATTCAAATAACTAACAAATAAGTGTAAATATAAGATAAATAAACAATCTTCAAGAGCGAATAATTATTGTTTAAGGTGCTTTCCACTAAAACAAAACTTCTTCTCTAACGAGAAGAGCCAAGACCCCCGCGTTCAACGTTCACCAGTCCATCCCGAGTAAGCCAAGGCTCTGAGGGCTGTGGGGCGAAAATGTAAAGTTTTATTTTATTTATTTTTAGTTAAGAAGTGCCTTCAAGTGAGCTGCGAAGCCCGACAAACAGTTGGCGATCGAATCGGTCGTTTGTTTTTTTTATTTATTTTAATAGTAAGTCCTTTTTTTTATTTTATTATACTCCTTATGTGTTTTCTTTGATGGTGGGCAAGGACCAGCGAGAAAGCTTGTTATGCCTGCCGACAAAAGAACTCGCTTTGCTTTCTAGGTGCACTCAAAGGCTGTGATGACAATGGTCGTTGCCATCAGTCGGTAACGACTTGATGTGACTAGACCGATCTGACGCCTAGATAAAATAAACTATGAATATATTATTACATATCAAGTGCACCAGAGAAAACGCAAAAGTTGCACTTTCAAGTACATCATGAAATACATCTAAGTACAAGTTTTTTACAGGATGAAAGTTACAAATATAAGGAAAGTAACCCCGAGCCTCGATACCCGTTTTTTGTACATCATTTGAAAGTAAATCATTCTCATAATTTGACGTATTGCGTAACATACATTGCTTTTCGCCGTTGATATTATTGATATTTTATAACTAAGCAAAATCTACAAAATTCATTATGGTTAAAACTAGAACAAATCATGGAGACCTAGATTATCTCCTGCTATTAATGCTAATTTGAAAAATACCTGTTCATTTCCTGAAAAATAATTAATAACAATCCCTTCATTTGTTGAAAATAGCAATCCTTCCTTTATTTTTAAAAAAAATAATTGTGTCTTCGCAATTTATCCGATCTAAACAACTGAAGAGAATAAAAGGAAAATGGAATTAAAAGAAGCTGCAATCTGGGTTGTAAACATGGTACAAATAGGTAGAAGGCTCCGCATTTAGCCATGCCCATTATTTTTGTACTCATCGAAGTACAAGAATAATGGCATTGTTAATTTTTCGGCATTTAGAGCATTTAATTCTTTCTACAATTAACTCTGTAAAAATTAGAAAATATAGTTGAATCTGCTTCTAATAAATATTATGTATTCTATAGTTTCAGTTAGCACATGAGAAATTTTAAAAAATGTTTGTAAAACGTAGCTAATA
>JABFQD010005324.1:0-10823 GCA_022817045.1 Psix sp. ZL-2020
GGATGAAATAAAATATACAGTACTGCAATTTTTTGTCAGAAAAGAATACGATTTCAAGCAAATTGTATTTCTGAAGTAGTTTTCTAAAGAGCACGGCGCTTCATCTATAAACAATACCGAGACGAATTTAATTATAGAAAACATCAGAGAATGCCAATAATTTGTGGGGTGGGTACTCGGCGTTATTGAAGCGTTATCCGACAGTATGCGATCGTGGGTCCATGACTCTGATCGCCGTACATTGCTCCAGTCTGCAAGCTACAAAACGTAACCAGTAACAGGCTTTTACTGCCCTACGCGCAAGATTTCCCGACATTCTGAGCGACGCATTCTCTTTACGTCTGCGAGTAGAGCGATTTATATTATCGTCTCCGATCCAACAGAGCGAGATAGTTATTGTAAATAAGCGCTCATCGGGCATTCAACGCACTGTCATTGGACAAAGATTTACACCGCTTCGCTCTTCACTTCTGCATTCAAGTCTTTGAAGTTGATAATACAATAGCTAATATTTTTAAAAATAAATATTTCTAAATATTCAACAGCTCTAATTTTCTGATATATGAAATCGACCTTGTGTTACATCAAGAAAGAAAAATGATACTTATAATGGGGTGATTAATTTGATATGCAATCAGTTTGGTTATAATATTTTTATTGACTGTTGCGAATTTTGTTTAATTTAATGTGAATCTGCGACCTTTGATTTATGTCAAAAATACAATGTGATAAGATTTTGAATATGGTTTATTTCATTAGTCTAGACCAAACAAAAAATTATATTTATAAACAAAAATCATCACATGTAAGTTTTTTATCGTATATTTCATTGCAATGTGTCATTTATATTGAGACTTCATTAGTTTATTATCGTTGTCTTATTCAATATGATTGTTAGCCTTTGATTCATGATTGAAATATAACGACTTGAGAAAAAACTGATACGATGCGTTAGACTACTCTTTTACAATGAACTTACTACTTAGAATATTTAGTGTACTTAGTATTCATTTTCAGCTGGCATGTAGAACTAGTGAATAGAATACTTAACTGTCTAAATGTGTATAGACATACGTCGAAAAGCGTGATGGCTACTTATTTGAATTTTCTATTTCCAGTAAAATAGTTGAACGGACTTTTAATTATCTAGAAAATAAATGTTTACTCTATCGATGTCTTTAACCACATAAATTCCTTTCATCTGACATAATATTACACAATTTTGTAAATAATAATGCGAATTTCACGTCAATTCTTCATTAAACTAAAATTGTAGAAAACTTAATTATTATTAGTTAATTACTGCTGTATTTATCATTTTTAGCATTAAGATATAATATAGAATATATGTTAGTATCTTAATATTCGTTGACTATTTTAAGAATAAAATTTATTGAACTATTCAATTTCATTTTAAATGCTAAATAGATTAATATCAGATGTGATGAATAGAAAAAAAATTGAATTTATATTATCTGATTAACACGAATGTATAAATTTATGTTGAGTTATGTTCATTATTGTTATAATTAATTTTTGTTTTAGTTTTTATGAAAAATATAACTATAACATAATTATACATTGAACAAACTGACAATGTCATAAAAGATGTTAGAAACAATAATAAAACAAATACTCAGGTATAAACGGTAAAATGATCACAGAAATCTTTACCATGATGATATAAAAACTATATTTAGTATACATGTTTAATATATTTTAGTAATTAGGAAAAATGTCTACTTTTTACAAAACTTGTCATGTTTCTCACATCGATTATTTTAGGAAAGTTAAAACATCAATGAAAAATTCACAAGTCGATTTTTGTGATAAAATAATTATTGATTAAATAATTACTTGAATATATTAATTCATATGTTAAATCCTGTGAAAATGTTTACATTGTTGCCCGCATATTTGAAAATGTTTACATTCTATGTTATGGGTATCTAATATGAGCCATTACTTTGTCTTTAAGAAATAAATTATGCTATCAGAGTTATTTTATATTTCTGTGTGAAAAACATTATAAAACTATTTGATGTGTTTTGGTGTTGAACATTTCTGTGCTCATTACACAATTTTACAAAAACACGCTTTGAGTCGCGAAAGAACACCTCAGATGAAATATACTGGTAGGCCTAGAGAAGGTCGCGACTCTATCTAGAAAGTCGCGTAGGAGGTGCGATCTTTAGTACCGCCAAGCATTCGTTGAACTCGGATTTAAATTCATGCGGGTTCTCGCAACTTGGCTCTGTTTCATACATCCGGGCGTTTCCCGTACGTGACGCCAAAGCGGTTTTAAAGAACAATGTACATCAAAATCGCGCGAAGTACGCAATCAAGACTATTGACCTTATGTGATTGAAGTAAAAAGTGAAATATCAAGATTGATTTCTTAAGTAATAAAACTATAATTGTATAAACAAAAAATTTTATGCATGGAGGATATCCATTATTATGTGTTAAAATTAAGAAAACATTGATAATATCATATACTTTTTATTCAATTTTAGTTTAAATAGTTTTATTTTAAAAAATTATACTTATTTTAAATGAGAATAAATTTATTTAATAATTACTGTAAAATTGTGTAATAAAATTAAAATGATAACTGTAGCTAAAATTGTAAACTTGTAATTGTACTGTATTTATGCTATAGTCATATAGAGATATACTCTATGATAAGATTTATTTGGAATGCTCCCCGAAGACGATCTAACGATTTTTTTTTACATGAGACACGGTTCATGCACAAATTTAAAGTAATTTATATTTGCATAGAACACCATCTAAAACTGCGTATTTCAACGAATTTTCATAATATTATTTCTTACATATTGTTCAATCTATGTTAATTTAATTAAGCCCATAACTTCTGTTATTATAGTATCAATTTTACAATGTTAATATTTTATGAATAGAAATGGAAAATAAATTATATGGTATAAAAAAGTAGTTCATGTGAATATTACACTAAAAGTTCGGTGAATATTATAAAAAAATGTATCTTGGTAGTTTGTTATTTTATCATTTTAAATTTCAAAAGTCTTATAGTTATGAAATATACTTAATGTGTATCGACAACATTCATTATGGATAAATGATAATCATACAAAGTAAACATTTTTCAATCATGTACATATGCTGTGAGGCTATTAAATATATATCTTTGAAGATAATTGTTTAAATGTATGTGCTTGATGGAAATACTCACAATTATACTTTGAGAACCATCAGAATCTAACTGTGTATCACGTCAATATGCGTAACTCGCACTTTTAATTTCACGCTTCATTGATTTCTGGGCATGACGA
Source organism: Psix sp. ZL-2020 (assembly GCA_022817045.1). Lineage (NCBI taxonomy): Eukaryota > Metazoa > Arthropoda > Insecta > Hymenoptera > Scelionidae > Psix > Psix sp. ZL-2020. The sequence goes on from JABFQD010005324.1 coordinate 3,318, forward strand.
CTATTAATAAAGTTTTATTACGCATTTTTTAATTTTTATCTTCTTTCAATAAAACGTTTAGAATATTTAATACAAGTATTTTAATTAATATATAATTTGAATAAATGTATTTGAAAAATGTGTCTATGAAATGAATGCAAAAGTGCGTTAACAATTTGTGATACTCCGTTCCCTGGATTCTTGGAAGAACACACCCACTGTCATCTGACTGTATACATACATGATTTTACTGTATGCAATGCTGGACCCTGCTCAGATCTACGTATTCGACCTTCCCTCGCGCCATCCTTAGACTCGTCTGGAATCATAATGTTATTTTCTCTGTTCGCCTGAAAGGAAACGTGCTTTATTTCACGATCCAATATATATCTATATTCATTAGTTTTAAAATAAAATCCATAAAATAATTATACCTCTTAAATTCAGATGACAATGGTTGGGTTAGTTGTTTAATTTATCTATTTGCATAATTATTTAATAGGCTTAATTCCCAAATTTTAAAGTACCATAAGAAAGTGAGTCCCTGCTGAATATTAACTTGATTGCATAAAACTTTAAAATAAACAGATCATATTTTTAGTATAATAATGTTACTTGGAAACTGTACTCTTATTTGATTAAAATGCATTTCCTTTAAAAATCGCGTTGTAGTATACATAAGTGAAAGTATCATCGGTTTCTAATTTCTTTACATTGTGTATTAATATTGAAATCTTCAGAAAATTTTATGTGACGATTATGTATTCATTATATATAGTGAAAAACCTTGAGACTGTGCATTTAATAAAAGGTGTATATAATTTAATTACAACGTTTAATTTGTGCATTCTCAAGTGTTTATTATGCAAAAATTTGTGGATTAACGTGAGAATAAATTAATTTTCTAATTAAACCACACGTAGAAAGATATTTTCCCTTTTTTTTATATTGGAAAAAAGATTTGCGCAAAAAATGTTGCCTTTTGTATTGACAAAGCTGTGAAGCAATATCACATTCAGTGATATCGTTTTATAGTGTAATATCCTAACTTCTCGCAACAATTATATTATAGGATGACTGAATTTGGTTTTTTAAAAGAAACTTGAGTATCACAAATATATGATAGGTCTAACACGAAAAAGAAAATATTTCTCGAGATATTTTAGTTTACGTACAAGGTTATATCTGATACATTCTGAATAACACTTTTGTTCAATGTGAGAAAACCTGAGGGAATTCCATAAAACGATTGAAAAATTTACTAATGTTATATAAATTTCATTCGCAGAAACATATGTACACTTGTGTCATTGATGGATAGAGCCAGTATTATTTAAAAAAGCAGTATGGGCTTGGCAATAAAAATCCAAACTGCGCATGACGATTCGCGTGCCGGAAATCCGGCTGTTTGCGCGTGAGGCGTTGACGTTCTAGTCTTGCTCATCGTCTGCCAAGCATCGACGTCTCTCTTTTCGTAGACTTGTCTTTCTTCTTTCCCTATTCCGTCTCTTTTGCGGTTTTTTCCCACGAAATATTTTTTATTTTCGTTTTACGATTTATTCATGCAAAAATAATCAACTCTAAATTAAAATTACTTCCAAGAAAAATGTGTAATACGTCAACAAATTTTTGTATATATGAAGATTATAAAGAGTATATATAAAATTGTACATAAATTAATTTCTTGATATAAAGTGAATATTATATATGTTAAGTCAAATGAACAACTGTTGAAAACGTTTGAAAAATTAAAATTTTAATAATAAATATATTCAAAAAAGGAAACCAAATAATGAAATTATTTAATAAATTATTGAAAAAAAATGTTTTTTTGTCTTTTCATAACTTTATTTTAACATAAACATTGTTGCTTTGACGAGACAAGTGGATTTATAATTGATAAATTTAGTTTAAAAACTAGTCGTGACAAAGTAATATGTTAATGATAACAGCGTTGAATATGCGTGAAATTAGATACACAACAATCCGTTAAAATAGCGCACTAGAAAATCAATTCGCGCTTGTAACTGTGAATTTCACATCGGTGTGAAGATGCTCTTTATGGAAGTAAAAAGTCGGCCGGTATGCAAAACAAAGTAAGATTGATCAATATTCTTTTTATCAGCCTGAATAACGGCATATCTTGAGACACATGGACGTATTTTATATATATTACATATATTTCAATATATATCGGGGTTTCCATTTATACGGGTTTCGACGCGTAAAAGTTTCAAAACGGATTGCCAATTTAAAGTGGAACGATGTCTTCTCGATTGTATAATGCTTGAGAAAAGTTTCTATTTGTACGCACAACATTGCAATATTAGTAAATAATATTAATACTTTTTGTCACGATGACTAAATAAAACAATGAGTTTACAATCAGATGTATGAAAATCCAAAACAAACTTTCATCCAATATTACAACTTCAATACTTTTTATACTTTATTTACATATATATATAAGAAATACTTTGTTGGTTAAAAGCGTATGATAAATCTATAAATTAAAATATGAATTAATAATAAATTATAATCCATGTAACAGTCCTCGAAATATTCTAAACTTTGCATCGAGTGAAATTAAAATAAAATTTGACTAAGAAAAAAAAAGATTAATCATTAGATTCGTATTTCATTGATATAAAATATGAATCAGATTTGGAGAATAATATATCATATGAACCACCCACTTGTATAATGCGTGAAGCGGTAGAGACGGGATACAGGTGAAACGCTCCACGAAAGCCGAAATCTTGAAGGTCACATGAAGCGACATTATATACAGGATTATGTTTCGAGCGGTGAAAAATAGCACATTCTTTGATACCAAAGTCGGTTATTTTGTGTAAGAGATTCCTGGCGGAAAGAACATTTAATGACTGTGCATTCTGACTTATAATTTCACCAAAGCATTTTCGCACAATATTTCAAGGCTATCCGAGTTTGAAGTCGCGTTAATCAAAAACAGCTAACCAAATCAACTGCATACAAAATTTACAAGAACGATGTTTTATTGAATGCTTCCAATATTTTAAGTGACAATTCGTGACCCTATATTACAAAACAGTCATGCCTGACAAAAATATTTAATTCGATAATCTTTGAACTATATTATCGTTGACCTTTATATGTTGCCATTTGGCTCTGTTGGTTTAGTTTATTGCATTGTAAAACTGAGGAAAAATTAACGAATGTATGGAATAACATATGACCAATTAAATGTGTTAACAATGCCTATAAATTTTAGAAGAATGCGACGGTTAATTTTAATTACAAGAATCAGTTGAAACAGTAGCATTGAAACTATTGTTCAAATGGTACCAACGCACAACAGTTTATTAAACTGATGATGCAGATATTATGCAATAAATTCGGAATGTGTATTGTTATAAACATTATTTCAGTTTCATTTATACTATCATCATGGATACTTTAACATGTTACATTTAGACTTGTAGAATAAAAGTAATGCAAAATTACTTTTATTATTTCCCTAATTTTTTATTATTACTCTAATTATTTCATGTTGTAAAATAATTAGACAACTTAAACATAGTTTAATTTAAACATTGTCATTCAAGTGTGAAAATGTTAATGATACAATGAAATTTGAAAAATTGCTATAAGTTTAGTTCTCACAACTGTTTCTAATGAAAGAAAATATCTTACATGAAATGTCAAAGAAAAGACTGCTAATCAGAATGCATAATTTTGTCACATTGATTTTAAACAGCTTAATTTAATATGATAAATTATAAATATGAAAACATTTGAAGTGCTTTTAATTGGTATTCTAATTCAAAATATTCTAATATTAATTTATCATTTGTATATGAAGAAAAAAATAAAGACAGAAAAATTTCTTTTGTAAATAGGCGCATAAAAAATATATATAAATAAATCTTTTAAATATTCATAATACGTAATAACATGAAGAGAAAGTATGCGTAAAAATTATATGTATAAATTTTTATTCGATCAAAACAAATTTCTCCATTACGTTACTAAATTCTATTCATTCAAAAAAATAAATCATTAAGACTGTTTAATTTCGGAGAATCACAGGAAGGAATTTTTAATAGTGGAAAGAGACGTCTATTAAATATATATGTGATGTGTTTTACTTATATATTTTATTTTCTTTATATATGTCAACAAATCATCTAATGCTTCTAATCGTCTAATTTTTTAGTCATTATATAGAAAAGATATGAAGTTGTAGTGAAGTTATATTATGGAAGTAACTCGTTGCAACGATCGATCATTTAAAGATCACTGGTGTGTCGGCAAACCACAAATATTCTCATAATCATTTTGTATTTAAAATGATTCTTGCAAAATTTATTGTATTCATAATTTAAGTAAACGTACAATGTTTGCAAACTTCATCTGTTAATGACAGTTTTTTATCGCAAATTCTTATAAATTATTTTATCGAGCTTAGCACAATAGTTAAATTTTAAATCCACTTAAAAAAGAAAAGTGAAATTACATTGTACTCTGTGTTTCTGTAATTTGCTCTATGTGCAACATATTCTTCCACAGTGATAAATAATAAGTACGTAGTTCTATCAGAATTCCACGGCATTTACACGCTTTACTGATCCAGCACCCTTCGAATAATTTCAAAATTATAAGTTAAAGAATAAAATTGGTAATACTTAAATGTCTGTGATAAGAACGTTAATTCAAAGAATTACATAAATAGAATTTTTTTGAAAAATAATAACATAACATTTCAAACAATTTATACGGGAATGCTCAGTAATGAAATTTAATAATTTTATTTAAAATTAATTTTAAAGGAATGCGAACAATAATTTTTTGCAATTTTAAAATTAATTTTGTTATCATTTTATTTAAAAAAAAATAACAATAAAGAATCGCTTTTATCCTTCGTTAGCAAGAGCGATCGTCGTTAGAGACTCACCCTGTCGCAAATTAGTACGGCATGGCACGCTCAACACTAAGGTTCACTAATTACAATCCTGTGAATCGATAGTTAATTGAGATTCTCTGCAGCAAAAAGCACACTTGATAATCACTCTCTTAACGAGTCATCAACGATGACAAAAGTTTGGGTGAAAAATCACTCAAGTAAATTATGAAAAAAATGCGAAATGCAAAATCGATGTATCGTTTCCAACGCGATGAGCGCAGCGTGTTTCCGGCTTTTCGGCGGCGAACTGCCGGTTGACACAGCGTGGAGCGTTCAGTGAGCGATGCTCGGACGCGATTTGCGGCCTTCCGACAGAAACGGACTTTGAGGCCCTCGATTTGAACCAGCCAGTCTGGGGTCGAGCAAAAGGTAGCCGAAGGCTCTCTCTCTTTGCTGAGCGCCTGCGCGCACAACTTTTTAGGTGGGGGGAGGGGGAGGGGGGTTTCGCCAACCCTTGGCTCGTTGGACCTGTTTGTCCTCGTGCGTCTTTCTCTTTTTCGAAAGCCTCCCACGTATCTCGTGCTCTGTCTCCCTCACCTGCGAGGAAATCGCACATTCAGGTGGCAGCACCTCGCTTTATGTGAACCTACCTGCCGATCGTTGTTGGCTGCTTGTATGTGAGCAATTCCATGCGTGCATGTGTTCTCGCACGCACTTGACACACACCTACGCACGGTTCACGGATGCGCCGAACACGGCTTCTTCGAAAATATTATAAAAACACTAGCTTATACTCACGAGGATTCATTGTGCTCCAGCATGCCTCATTGTCCTCGTTTTTTAATATACGCGAGGACCAATGTTACGTTTTTCGTTCTCCTTCTTTTCGTTTAATTTTTTTGTTTCAGATTTTTGTTTTTGTTTAGTTTTGACTTTGGCATCTAAGACCAAGGGGTATCCCTATGATGTCATTTTTAAACTATTTGAAGCTTGGGGATTGTATCTACGCAGAGATACGACTTGATAGTTTTTCAATTTTACACATGATGCGTGCTGACGATGATACTTGATGCAGTTGACACTATTATTTGAATTTAGGAATGATCTGCTTAATGCAAATCTAAGACTTTGATACATGATAACATTTAACTGGAAAAAAAGGATTTTTGTGTTATAGTAACTTTGTTGATAGATCTATTTATGCATGCTTGGCATGCATAAATAGAATATTAATTTTGTATTAATTTTGTATTAAGAATTTTAAATAAATACATATTTTATCTTTTAATTCTAAATTAATATATAAATCTCTTTAATATGATTATTTGTTATAACAAAGAATCATATTATATTTGTTAAAAATTAACAAACGAAATTAATTTTATGATTGTCACGCTAACTCCTCTGAATGTCAGGAATGTCATAAGTTATAAAAAGTTAACATTCAAATATTTTATGATGAGATTTCGACGAAACATAATATTTTGCATTTACTACATATTTAAGTGATGATTAATTACAATAATTTTTTACAAATCCAAATATTTTTCAACGTATGTTTTTAGAAAAAAATTAGATAACTTTCTAAAAATTTTCAAACGATGTTTAAAAAATATTTTATACATTTATATATATCCTTTTGCAAGTTTTTTAGATTATTTCATTAATACAAGTATTGTGAAAGTAATAAAATGTGATAGATTGTAGAAAAATTATTCATTTTATTGTATTTGACCTAAGTAATTAAAATTTGACTTTATAAATATTATTTTTTTATCATAATATTAATAGTTTTAATTATGCATATTATTTTCAATACACAATTTATTCGTTTTAATTTATGAATGATTTGATATATAATTTATCACATTATAAATAAGACTGGAGCATGGGATTGTAATTAGTATATTCGTAGAAATAATAGAAATGTTCATCTCTTTATTGATAGAGTTTAGGAAAATATAGTTTAGCTACATGTAATACGTTGTTTATTATGTATAGAAATTTATTCACTATAAAAATTTATTATTTTATGCAGTGGTATAATAGTATTGTTAAAAATATCAGTTTGTACGTATGTACATTCCTTATGATGTTATTTAGTTTATACAGTTTTTACACGTTAGAATTAAACATCTTGAAATTACTATGCTGATCACGAACTTCGAAAAATGCACTGATATTATACGATGATATGATATACACTAGATGGATCTTGTATGGTTTGCTAAAATGTGATACTTAAATTTCATTTTACGAGATGTTATTTTACAGAAATATGATTGATTAATATTTTGCATTTATGAAGAATATAATTTTACTAATATTTTTAATGAATAACTTTAGTACTCTAAAATAATTATTATTAAATTTTATATATGTAAATATATTTTCGAGTTGAAAAAATAAATTCTGATACGTAATAAAAATGCAAAGACTTTGTCAATTGTAAATTATAAATTTTTTAATGCAGCATGAAAATAGGTATTATATATCTGTGAAATTTCCTTGCAATGACGTTTGAATAAATAGCACTTAAAAAATTATGAAAATAACTGTTAGTAATATGTGAGTGACTGACCATATCGTCTATTCAACTGGTAACGTCTATTACGCTATAATATTTAAACGTAAAAAATATT
>JABFQD010005325.1:0-10823 GCA_022817045.1 Psix sp. ZL-2020
AATAAAAAAATTTATATTTTAATAAATGTAATGAACTTCATATTGCTTCCTATAACTTATTGAATAACTTTGTTCTCATAGCATAACTTCATAAATAATAATTGTTATGAGCATGTTTTGAGCTTGATCATGTATTTATGGATATTATATAGCTTATTACTATTATCTTTCAAAAAAATTTATTTTAATGACTAATCATATTCATGTTTTTAAATCATAAGAAATATTATTTCCTAAGAATACTTTATACAATACTGTTATAAAATTTTTAAATGTAAAGTGAAAAACATTCTGATAAATTAAAAACAATTCAACGGTTATAACATTGTTCATTATTAGTAACATAAAATCTGAATTCCGATGTAGCACTTGATACATGAATAGGATATATTTTCTACATCAACTTATATACATACTACATATCTATATACTGGCTGAGTTGTTAGTTAGTTTTTATATGAGTTTTTACAAGATATTTAAAAATTTAACGAAATTTATGTTTGCATTTTTCTTTGATTATATTTTCAAAGTAAATAAATAAGATAATTATTTTACATGTTGATCTATTAGTAATTGTGATGAGAACATGTATATGTTATTTTATTCCTTTCTTTCGTTAAATTTGTTCATATCTTTCAAATCATAACAAAAAATTTATAGGTCAATACATTATACTTAAGGCACTTTGTGGAAACGATGAAATATATTAAGACATTTTTCATCGACCTTAACAAAATATGGGCTAAAATAATGCGATTTATACAATTTGTTCCATTAATAACTTATAATTAAATTCAGTCATTCCGTTGTAATAGAGTATTGTATTTTATATGTAATAAATATGCTAGACATAACGCACGCAGAAATATAAAATTTAAACGAAAATATTATAAATAAAACATAATCTAAAAGCAACAAGTATATTAAATTTTTTATCTTTAGGAAACACTGAAAATTGCTTGAAGATATTTTAGTTGTTACAGAATAATGATGAATAATCAAAATATCTTCTTAGAAAGAATGATAATATTTGACACTCATTATTGCAGTGAATCTTTAATGATAAAAAATATATGTCTCATTCTCTAGTAAACAAACAATTAAAAAAAATTTTGAATAATCATAACCTAGAAAAAATATTGTTTGTAACGTTTAATGATAACATGTTTTTGCTTAAACGAATTTCAACATTTCTTCAATTTCATTTTCATGTCATACAATTTTTACAATGATTCTTTAACAATAACAGTAATCATTACGTAGACCGGATACTAAAAGAGAATGAGATGTCATTCGCACATACGCGGTTATTTTAAACGCACTTACGGTACTTTGTACGCTGTGTATTGTACATTCCTCAGTGAAAATTAATTCGAAACAAAATTCTGACTCTCTTCATAGTATTTAGAAAACTAAGTTAGAGATTTTACAAGTGAACAATATATTTTTATTGAAATTGATTATTTCTGATTTATTACTTATGAAAAATTCATCTAGTCTTGCTTGAGTAAAGACAAAATTCACATGTCTCATATGTTAAATATTTTCAAAGCTTTGGAAGTAAAAGAATCTTAAAATTTATATGAAAATCCTTTCATCGAAGTATTTATTTCATGTAAGATTGTTCCAGGGTGACTGAAAAATAGAATAAAGAATAAATAAATATATGATTTTAAATAACATAAAAATAATTAAAGTTGTTTCGACGTTTACACATAAATTATTATTATAATAGACTATGAAGTTCTTATTGTCCAGCTGTATACTATTCTGTATTTTAAATATATTTTTTATATATGGAAAATAGACATAGTTTTAATAATACATTTTTTGTTATAGTTATCTACCGCAACAAATTTTAGTTAATTGATACTATATTTAGTATAATGGCAAATGAACATTGATCACAAACAGGTTGAACAACATAAATAAAAAATAAGCATAGTCAATATTTAATGATTTCTGTTGACTGAATATATCTCGTAACAAAGTACAATCAACCTAGAACAATCTTAAATTACTTTAAAATGAATCAGTTATCCCTGAACAGAATTTGTAGTTGGTATTGAGGAAGAAGTCTTGTTATTAGCTGCTTGCTGAGGTCTATCAGAACACCGTACCCGGAGCAAACCGTATGCCAACCATCCGTTGCTCGTCGGGTGGATGGCTCGATTGTTCTTCCGACTTCCACGGAGAATTTCCCGCTGGGTTTGCAATCGGTGTAACATGGCACCGGCGATGAGGGCTGACACGACCGCCGACAGGGCCACTATAACAAACAGCGCACTGAATCCTGCCATGGGCAGACAAATCCCATACACAACTTCTTCCCGGATTCTTCCTTGGAAAACTGTAACCGCTTCTGGTCGGGCATCCGGACTAAATGCGAGATCAGCCTCTGAGATAACTTCGTAGATACCGCTGACACCGACATCTGCGCTTCGTACCTTACGATCAGAAATAACAACAGAACGTTTCCGACGCGTGATTTTCATATCACTTTTAAGACCAAGTGGTATTTCAGCACGAGGAACCTCACTTTCTTCCTTTATTTCTACATCTAGTTTGTCCTCTGAATTCATTTCCACTTCTTTACTTGCATTAGCTTCGTTCTCTTCTTCTAAGTTGCGTGGACCATGAGGAAACTGATCTTCACCTTCATATCGGGTTACACGAGCGGGTTCCTGTGTGAATCATATAAAAATTAATGTAGGAATAATTCATTTACTTCTTCATTAAATTATACAAAAATGAATATGTATGTATAAATTAATAACGAAATTTCTACTAGCCATAACATTTATTTAAAATTCCGAAACGTCAAATTCATAAATATAAATTTGAAATAAAAATAAAATAAATTACCAAGAGTTGCTGCGCAATATGTAAATCATCAGGATGAACGACCTGTTGATTATCAGCTTGTGTCGCGGGTATTTGATTGCTTATTTGTGCTTGAGCTTGTGATTTCACAGATGACTTTTCGACACCGAGAAATTGACTGCCAATTGAAGTCATATCATCGCCATTCTGTATAATGTCGTCATAAACGTTAGTCTCTTCTTCATGACTGCTAGGTGACATGGTGGTCTGCGTATACAACGGCCTCACATTAACATCTTTACGTTCTTGAGCGTAGTGGCCAATAGAATCACTCAACTGGCAATGGTCCAAGCAACCGTGTCTACAAATTTCCACCTTAGCAAAACAGATAAGAATATTCAATTAATTTTATGAAATGATCAAAAAATTTGACCAACTTAAAACATATTAAAATATATTTTAAAGAGATATTAAATAAAAAAAACAAGCGGAAACATTCCAGTGATCACGCGTGACATATCTATGTTACGCAAATTACTTTATCTCGGTCAAGATAATCTTTGTGCCCACTCGTGTGTAGTTAGTTCATGTGGGTTTGCATATACTTGCAGAATGTGAAAGAGACCTGTTCTGTTGTCTTCCTGGTTCATTGTGTTCAGACGTTAACTCTTTTTCTCAACAAAAGTAAATAATCTATGCGACAAAGAGGGGCAGTAATAGAGTGGGAATGCTTGGCATTCATAGTCTTTTCAAAAAAAGCTGGAAACGTTTAGAATAATTCTGACATTGTTTACTTAAATATGCTTGTCACAACCTAGGACTCTCAAGAGAAAATAAAACTAGCAAATCACTGTATATATTTTTTACTGACTCGGATATTTAATCTCTTTATCAAATGAAATAAGAAATTGTTTCACTAAACGAGCTTCACGAATAGTTTCAGTGCTCGTTAAAGTAATCAAAAACACAATTATGAAAATTACATCTGTTGCTTTTATTTAATCAGTGTACAATGTAATAAATCATAAATAAAAAATTAAGTCATATAAGGATTTAATGTTTTACTAGTTTTACTGGAATTGTATCAGATTAAAATGAAATACGTGCCACATTTGTCATATTCTAGAATATAATTTGAATTTAAATTTAAGTTCAATAATAATAGACATGTGAATTATATCAATCAATAATGGTGGTAGTATATCATTTACATGTAAATATTATAAAATGTAGAATAATAAAAAATTATTTTTTCATCGATGAAATCTTTTTGGGATCATGTCACTAAATAATTTTTCCAAAATTACTATTATTTGAAAATTGCGGTTCTTCAAACATTGAAGAGATGTGAAAAATGATAAAATTCTTTGAAAATTATACAAATTCAGCAAATCAATGCGAAAAATCTTTAGGAAAATGTTATAATTCAAATATATATTTCTTATAATGCAATCAAAAAGCTCACAGTGATTCATCTTTTTTGGAATATGAAATTCTTGATGATCGCTTGATATTCTGAAAAGTTTCGAAAAATGATCGCACAGGTGTCAGTGAAGTGGTGTGAACTGCGAGTGGTTCATTGCTACGCATACCTTGCATTTGATGTGTACGCTGAGAGCATCCGGGAATTTAAAGGCGTGGAAGAATGCATAAGTAATGACGGTGGCGCGATCGTCGGATCCGCGCACTTTCCAGAAGCGACTGATCATCTTGGGCCTTAGGACACAACCGAATTCATCGCTTAGCTGTATCGTGTGTCCGCCACCATCCGATGCAATGCATGACTTGACTCGCATGTCGAATTCTCCTGTGCAAGAGAAAGCAAGAGTTATGAGAATCGATTTGCCTCGCGGCTTAACTAGACGTGCCAAGTGTCTTGCATTTTGTTACTTCGCTTGTTACCTCGGTAATCATTGATTGCGACGACTAAAGTTAGTGTTGAACCGAGCGGTACAATGCCGGATACAGGCGGTGCCCATGGTCCTTTCCCGTGCTGAATCTCCATCCAACAATCGACATTGTCACCTAAATTCCAACATCAACATTATTATCCATTTTTTCACGTAAATTTTTTATTTCGAGGAGATATCTTTATACATATAAATACTTAAAATTGAAATCTTATACAGTTATTTTTAAGAAAAGAGAGATTTTGAAATTTTATTAACCTGTTAAAGAGAGTTATTTAATATTTCTATGATGTTGAAAGTTTATAAAGTCATAATAAAATCATCGTAAATTGAGGTTTGAAGAAATCTTCATTATTCAACAATATTTTTTGACTGCATAAACTACAGTGCCTTGGCATAAATTGTGCTGTCATAAAGAGTATCACAATTTATCCTACTCTACAATGAAATGGTTTAACCACGCTTCTTTCCTGCGGTCAGCTACATCAGTACGAGTTACGCGTGGCATATGTTTACTCGAGCAATTTACAACTCATGATAGACTTATACATTTTTTAATTTGAAACACATGTCTTATGTTTGAAATGCTAGAAACGCATCATAATTTTACCAGTACAATTTTTTATGACATACGAAAGTGATGAAAATTAAATAATTAATTATCTTTTCATAACCTAAACTAATTTAGAAAATTAGATTATTCAGCATACGTTTGAATTTTACCTCTGAAATCAAGTTGTATTACATCAAGATCAGCAATGACCATTGGCGGTTTTGATGCGGTCTTTTCGTAATCATTGAACCATTCGCATCTGAGTCGTTTGGCTTCATCCCAAACTTCGAGCAAATCTTTGTCGTACTGCACAACGACAGTATTTTCGTAAAACTGTCCATGCATATCCGGTTTCGTTCCACATCTAAAACATTATGTCATTATTATTATTTTCCTAATGGAAATGTAAAAACTTAATAGACGCCGGATGAATTAATGGATTAAAAAATGTATATAGATAGCCATGAATTTGGTGCGTATTAGGGGCGCTATATGAAATAAATCCAGTTTTCATTCAGAACGTAATATTTTGGATAAGAATGGATTGAAGCTGGATTTGGGTCGTATAGTGCTCTTTATACAAGCCACATTTAGTCCACATTTTGAGTTGGAATGGACCTGTACAAAAGATAGATTTTGTCTGAGTCCCATTTCCACTCTATTTCCAAAGTGACAAATTCTAAAATCAACATTCAATTGAAACAAAAATATTTGATCTTTTATTTTAAGAAATGAATTTTAGTTTAAATATTTATACAAAACAATAAAAATTTGAACGTATTCTAATTAAAAATCACACATTAACCACAACATACCTTGCATAGGCTATCCTGAAGGAGAAAAATGTTTGGCCGGTAGACGGAGGAACGTATACGCAACGAGGATCTGCGTGTTGACCTTTGGAGGAAACTATACCCTCAAAGGGCTGCGAGAATGAGAGGTGCACGTCCATGTGATCCTTTCCACACATCACTTCAAGCGATTGAATCGCGGGCATACCTTCTGGCCTTTCCAGAGGCCAAATATCACCGTTGCTGCTAACGTTCTTTAGACCAATCACCTACAATTTTAACCCAAGTTATTATCTAAAACGTTATTTTTTTCAACAGTGCAGCATTCAACTGTACTCAATTGCTATGTACATACTATTTTATAATTGCTGATTTTGAAAAAAACTTATATAAATATTTATTGAAATCATGTTCTATGTAAAAAATTTCAAGTAATATGGGTTGCTAAATTTCACTCAAGTAACCGGATCGAGCATCTTCTGAATCATAATTACAATTTAAATTGAAAAATTAAAATGTTTCATCGTCGCCTGGTTATACTATAGAATCGAATATACATACAATAGCCATTGAAAGATTAATATTTATTTACCCGATTAAAAACCAAGTGGCTCAGATCAAATAGCTCGGCACGTCATCTATATCCATAATTTTGTCACAGAAATGATAAGTACCAGGATGTGAAAATAACGAATGTTTGAATACAGAGCATTGCGCACTTTCGAACAGAGCTTTGGTGGTATTGTAATTGACGAGTCTGCACATTACACTTGGGAGAAAACGGTAGTCGCGGCGGTTCATAAAACGCCGACGTAAGATCATGCATCACGAATCTTTCCCAGAGAAGTTCGCGATTATAATGAAATTCTTATTCTCGTCAGCTGATTGCCTTATTTCACGTACGATAGCAGCTTATACCTACGGAGTAATGGGCTGCTTTATACCTGGGCAAATTAGTATTATTATATATGTGTAGCGCGTATCACAGTAAATCGACACACGCAAATCATTCATGCCTGTTTTTTAAGCACACATTGAAAAGGGTGTATGTTAAGTTGCCATACAATAACATCTAGACTTCTTTTGTATCTAACATAGATCACGTATGAGGGGTCGCGACTCATACATATTTCATTATTCGACACTTGGTTTCTGTTGTTTACTTCAAAAAGATCTTTATAAAAGTCTATGCTATTTTCAAAGTCTTTAATTGATTTGTATCTTGGTCATTAATGTTATGTTCAATATATACAAACTGCCGCTAGAAAGATTATTACAAACAAGTAAAGTTATGCAGCTCTCTCTATTATAGCTGAATCAGATGAGATATTAAAACTGATTTAGAAATTATATTATATTTACTTTTCTGTTTCCGACTTTTATAATATAAATATTATTTTGGACTTTTTTTTTACTACCTGATTATATCTATAACAATAATTTCTTTTTTAAAATAATTTATTAAGAAAAAATTAAATATTTAAAAATTAGTACTGGATAAAATATGGAATTCTGAAATGTGTTGTAAAATAATATGTAAAAAAACCATTCTGACATGTTATAAAGAAACATTCTATTTTCATTAATTCTGAATCATGAATCAAAATAAATTACTTTGATATTACGATAAAATATTTCACAAATTTCATATCTTAAATTTATTAGAGTATCAGTTTCTCGTGGCACATATTTTTAGTCTGGTTTATGAAGAATATATTTGTATATATGTCCATGAAATTTCTCTTTCTCTAATAAGAGTTGTATTTGTTTTATTACATATTTATCTATAAATAACAATCTCACTTGCCGATATAGTGAGCCAGTGGGAAAGTTCATAACATAAAAATATATATAAATACAACTTTATTCAAGCGAGTTTTCCCGCGTTATCAATTTCTCTATAAAACTTGTCCATTAGATACACGTAAGGCTACGGTGTATTGAAAATCGCTTATTAAAAGTATGTCTATAAATCTTATTCGCACGTGCGATGCTCATTTTGTCGCACCTGGCTTGGCAGATGATCGTCCGTTAGAGAACTTATCGCGTCGGTGTATAAAAGCCGCTTCTTCATTAGTAATGAATCATGATAATCATCTTTCAGTCAAAGCCCGTCGTCTACTTCATCTAATAGAAATTCAAGCAAGCGAATAGGAAATTTATATACCCGCCGCGCTCACGTCTTGTACTGCTTTCGCGTGTGACGCGCGCTCAGTTAGTCCTCTTCACTTTGCTGCGATATTAATTGACTCTTAATCTCGTCTCTTTGCGAGCCGATGTGCACACCCACATATAAACAAATCATTTCCCTCCTGTTAATGCAGTAGTACGTATAATCTACAGAGTCAAGTTAAATAATTATATTTAACTTTCGATGAATTTTGTCAATTAATTAATGTATTATTTTTTACAAACAAACTTATGTTATAAATTTCCGATCTAATATATACTGAAATTTATTTAAAAAGTAACTGCTACAACTAATGAAAAATGCAGTTATTTTTCAATTAATAATCGTTTCGAATTTTATGCTGGTACGTTGCAGAAAAAAAGTGGAATTGAATAATTCATTGCCGACACGAAAAAACAAAATTTGATCGCATTGTCTTGCGGCGTTTGATTGATAGTCGTTTTTTCATTGGTCAAGACAGTGTGGGACATACCGAAGAGTTAAATGGAGATCAATCGCTCTATAAGGTATTGTCTTTGATTCTATGATAATACTTGAAGGATATCAATTCGCATAGCTTGTATCGTTGAGATTGGAACATTTTATGATATTGAAAGCCGAACATATTTTAAACTCAAATGGAAGAACAGAAAAATTTAGTAGAAGAAAAGTATGCTCTTTTAAGAGCATACAATCATTGTATTAGAGGCGTGTTTTGTTTGTTTTTCACAGTGGTCTCACTTTTAAGTGCGAATAACTAGAAAATTGCTTCTGGCTTTCAATTCTTTCCGTTGTGACTCTTTGATATCGTAGTGGATATCTTATATTAAAGACTGTAATATATTTTAGGTGCAATTAAATAAGGCATTACATTTTAATTATAAGGATATCGTCAAGATAATCAGTTGTATTTGTGAATAAAATAATACGCATGCCTAATTTTTAATGTTTACTATTACCAATAGATTAATAGGACGTGTTCATCAACGAACTTGCTGCATGTTTTACAACTTAACTGCGTTATTTTTGTTAATAAGTACATTCCGAGAAAGTTATAAGAGTCTATGTTCTGAGAATTCTACTACTACATTAACTATTATTCTTGAATAATATTTATTGTTTATTCACTAGGTTGGGAGTATCATCGTATAATTAGTCAATTCAATTTGTGAACTAGAAAAAAGTACTGTAAAAGATTGATTTAGAGGTAAATTTACATTGATGATTTTAATTTGCTATTTAGTAATTACATCAAATTGGAGTTGCAAATTATTAATCTTCAGACAGAATTTGATATTTTGTATTGGTTGAAATAAATTGTAGTATTTATATGTAGACAAATACGTCATAATTTTTCTATCAAACTAAATTGATCATCTTTAGAATCGCATCAATCACTGGGTCGTGAAATCCTGTCTGTAACAACTGCAACCTCGCATTCGTTAAACAGCCGAGCTGTAAAGACGGCCTAAACGTCGATTGCTAATACGATCTAACGAATAGGTCTGAACTCCTGTCAATGTCAAGCGAGATCGAATAAACAACGTTCCCTTATGCTTATCTAGCGATCAGCTTGTTTCGCACCTAGTTGGTCTGACAGTAGGCTCAGAAAATTTGCGTGGCAACGAAACCCCGACGATAGGTGTTCCCTGCGTTCATTCTGCTCTTGCACAAACGCTGCTAACGGGAGAGATGTCTTTACCGCTGCAATAACGGTCGCGGTTTTTCACGCAAGTGAAAACAAGTTTGCGCGCTCGCTCGCAATAGCACTGTTAAATGACAACACTTCATTAGAAATAATTATGTACGGCTTTCGGAATTATTTTTGTGCGATGTCTGCCTTAACGCATCGATTGTGCAATTTAAGTGAAAAATTCGTTTACACACCGTTTCAATTATGCTTCCGGTACTGTTTAATTGCTACTTTTCATGTAAAATTTCTTATAGCCGTGACTATTTGATTTGTTTTAATAGGATTCAATGCAATTTGTCAAATGCTTCGAATTATGAGTATGAAACGTGATTATCTCACTCGTTCTTGTCGGCTCGTGAGGAACGTAAACGTGAGGTTGTTAATGTGTGGTTGTTTTAGAATGAGCAAACGGGTGTATCGCGGTTGACTAATTCAATTAGCATAATCAAGGTGGTTATTATTTAATTATGTCCTTCGTCTTGCATAATTTATCGTGCTGGTGCATCGTGTGAGTAGTTGTCATAGCGAAGTGTCACGCTTTTGCGCGCGATAAGATCTTCAGCGCAGTATCGCAGCATCTAGGCGTTCTCGTAACATATATTTTATACGCGCGCTATGTGTGAGATGTTATCTAACAGTGTAACACGGTCTTGTTCCATTATTGTATCTCCAATGTCGAGCTTACCTCTTGAAAGTGAAAACCATACGCAGTCAGAAATTCACTTACTTGAGACGAAACTCGAGAAGTGATTGCATTTCATCGTTTAACTTGGCTATGAGTTATGAATGCAGTAGAATTTATGATGAATAGATCCGGCGTAAACTAACATGAATATGCTGATCGCGAAGAAGAAAACAAATAGTCGTGCAACGTATAATCTAC